>CM059204.1:43455513-43491747 GCA_030347435.1 Clarias fuscus | reverse complement strand
ACAGGAAATCGAACCCGGACCCAGGAGGTGCAAGGCCTCGGTGATGACCACTAAGCCACTGTGCCGCCTAATACGGTATTTGCCTCTATTAAATGAAAGTGCATAAATTTGTGGTTTCGATCACTTTATTGCTATTTTAAGGGGGGGGGGGGGGGAATTAAATCAAAATGTCCAAGTGAATCTAAAATTCTGACTGGTAGTAGGAATTATTTCAACAAATTAATGATTCATACAGGATCATTAGTGTTAATTATGTAATGCAGGTGTTAACGGTGTACTGCCAGTGTTAATGTACACAGCAATGCAACACTATCAGAGCGGATAAAGAAGAAACAAAACATCTGTGTTAATTCCGGGATGGATGGATGGATGGATGGATAATGCAGTAATCACACTATGTAGGTGCTAATACAATTCCTAATTGAACACTGTAGCAACGAAGGCAATGCGCCATACAAAACCTTAGGTGTTCATTCAGTACTCTCAGTGTGAATGCAACACAATAATGGCCAAGTCTGCGTTTGGAAGAACGTGTCCCTTAATTTAGTGCTGAAAGAACAACTGGTGATGTTAACGTCAGTGTTAATGCAACACTTTAAGAGTATAGTCAGTACTATTAGAGGTCATGTAATACTATAAGAATTTATTCAGTAGTATCAGCATTAATGTTAAACATACTAAGAGCTCATTCAGTACAATCAGCATTCATTAAACATAAGGTTTTCTTTTCAGTATTATCAGAGTTAATTAAACACTACAAGAGCAAATTCAACAATGCTACGAGTGTTTAAAGTAACACTAAGCGTTTTAGTCAGTACTATCAGTGTTAAACTCTAACAGCATATTCAGTACTGTTAATTTCCATGAAACACTCGAAGAGTTCATTCAGTACTATTAGTTTTATTACAATGTTTGAGCGTTTATTCAGTACTGTCAGTGTTTAACTAAACACCATGACTTTATTTAGTACTTATCAGAGCTTATCACTGTACCAGCATATTCAGTGCTATTAGTTTGAATTGAACACTGTAAGAGTGTATGCAGCAGTAGCAGTGATTTTTACTCGGCGTGGTGTTTAGATTGAAGACGTACAGTGTTGAACTCACCTGGAACACCTGCAGAGTGTGTAAGAGCACAAGTCGTGTACACAGCACCAAATTGATTCCTTGATATGGGGTGTTTAATCAGCGCCGGAGATCCCCCCCCCCGCCCGTCTGTCTGTCTGTCTGTGTGTGTGTGTGTGTGTGTGTGCTCATTAGAATAAGCCTGGTTTCGGTGACTCCGGTTTGACTAAATTCCACACACAGATGGCTGGAGGTGCTAAAACACACACAAACACACACTGTGCATTCCTAGAACGCGGGAAATAAAAAAATAAAAAGAAAAAAAGCGTTCGAAACGCCGCGAGCGCGCGGACCCTCAGAATAAACGTTTATTATAAGCGTCGGATCAGTTAACGAGCGTAACACGGCGGCGCGCTTAATAACTCGGATCATCTCACACACACACACACACACACACACACACACACACAATAAAGCAGATGTCACTTACAGCGCACACTGAAGGAGCCGCTGATCCACTCCGATCCGTGCGCGCTTCGGTAAAAAAATCCCGGTGTGCGCGCAGGAGAACGAGCAGCGGCGTTTATTCTAACAGAGCCACTCTGGGCTTCTGTCTCTCACACAGCGGCACGGAAAACACATGGAGACCACGGACACGCCCCCTTGTTCAAGGCCACGCCCCCATTCTCACAGCACCACCATCCACAGGTGCGCGCATACCTGAGCAGTCAGCACTCTCTCTCTCTCTCTGTCTCTCTCTCTCTCTCACACACACACACACACACACACACACACACACACACACACACTCACTTACTTACAATACTTTCATGTCTCACTCGGTCTCTTATTGACTCTCACTGTCTCACTCTGTCTCTCACTGTCACTCCGTCTCTCGCTGTCTTTCTGTCTCTTATTGACTCTCACTGTCTCTTACTGTCTCACTCCGTCGCTCATCATCTTATTCCTGCACCTCACACTGTCCTTCTGTCTCTTATTGACTCTCACTGTCTCACTCACTGCTGCCTCACTCACTGTCTGTCTCTCACTCTGTCTCTCACTGTCACTCCGTCTCTCGCTGTCTTTCTGTCTCTTATTGACTCTCACTGTCTCTTACTGTCTCACTCCGTCGCTCATCATCTTATTCCTGCACCTCACACTGTCCTTCTGTCTCTTATTGACTCTCACTGTCTCACTCACTGCTGCCTCACTCACTGTCTGTCTCTCACACTGTCTCTCACTGTCTTTGTGTCTCTTACTGACTCTCACTGTCTCTTACTGTCTCACTCCGTCTCTCATCATCTTATTCCTGCACCTCACACTGTCTTTCTGTCTCTTATTGACTCTCACTGTCTCACTCACTGCTGCCTCACACTGTCTGTCTCTCACACTGTCTCTCACTGTCTTTGTGTCTCTTACTGACTCTCACTGTCTCTTACTGTCTCACTCCGTCTCTCATCATCTTATTCCTGCACCTCACACTGTCTTTCTGTCTCTTATTGACTCTCACTGTCTCACTCACTGCTGCCTCACACTGTCTGTCTCTCACACTGTCTCTCACTGTCTTTGTGTCTCTTACTGACTCTCACTGTCTCTTACTGTCTCACTCCGTCTCTCATCATCTTATTCCTGCACCTCACACTGTCTTTCTGTCTCTTATTGACTCTCACTGTCTCACTCACTACTGCCTCATTCTGTCTCTCATTGTCTCACACTGTCTGTCCCTCACACTGTCTCTCTCTCTGACACTCACTGCTGTCACACTCTGTCTCTCACTGGTGTTTCTGCTCACCACGGCCGTACAGAGTGGTTATCTGACTTTCTGAAACTCGAAGAATGCTCAATGAAGAATGTGCTCACTGAATTGTTTTTCTTACCATCCCAACGAAACTATGGAGACAGTTATAAGGAGATCTAAGGAGATCAGCAAGAATGGAACAGAATAGTCTCTTGGTCTCTCACTGTCTCACTCTGTCTCTTACTGTCTCACTCTGTCTCCTCAAACCTGCTCTCGCTGTCATGTCTCTTACTGGCGCTCTCAGTCTCGCATTATCTCACTGTGTATCCCACCTCCTTACTCTAATTCTCTCAGTCTCTCACTGTCTCTATATCGTATTGTGCCTTGCTGTCTTATTTTGTCTCTTACTGCCTCACTCTGTCTCCCCCTGTCTCTTAGAGTCTGAAAATAGAAAAAATATTTAAACAACAATAAATAGAACAACCCATCACTTACTGACACTCTCATCGTCTATACCACTTAATCCTGTATACATGGTCGCGGGGGCCTGGAGCCTATCCCAGGAGGCGGGCCTTGTGCCCTAAGTATAGATAACTATATGTATAGATGGTCCATGTACACTCTGGTAGAGGTGCCAGTCCATCGTAGGGCGCACACATACACACACTCACATGCTCATTCACACACTATGATGCAATTTGGGAACACGGGTAGCCTAATCTGCTCATCTTTGGACTGTGCAAGGAAACCGGAGTACTCGGAGAAAACCCACCAAGCACGAGGAGAACATGCAAACTACCCAACTGAACCTGAAGGCGATTTTTATTTTTAGGCATTTCATAATAAGACACTCTATATTATAATGATATGCTCATAAACTCTGATTTAATTTTAAAATGTATATAATTATTAATAGTATAATAGTATAATAGTGTAATAGTATAATAGTCTTGTCTTCTTGGTGCTTACCGGACGTTGACATCCACTATGTTGCTCTACCACCACCTTCTGATCTCCTGATCTCCTTCATCTCCCTTTTAGTTTAAATTCTTTTATCTATTTCTTTCGCCCTTAAGAAAACTATCAATAGCAGTTGGACTACTAGAATGTCACGCCCGATCTGTGTTTATAGCAATGTTCCCTTGTTGTTGGTGGTGATGGCGTTGATATGGCAATGTTTACACTTTGCGTTTGCGTGCTTCCAAGGCACCACACCTCTCGTGTCTGTCATGTCTGCAGCATTTCTGCTATTTCTCCTTATGTCAATGCATCTGTCTCTGTGGTGGGGATGTACGTAGCAGGCCTGATGGTAAATCCATGTGACAGTTTAGTGGACGTGTTACAGTCGCGTGTTCATACGATAAACACGATAATACGCATGAGATTCATTCTTAAGTTCCCATTAACAGGTGTGAGGGAAATTTTAATAAAAGTGGAGTTCCTGTTAAAGCACCAAATGTTCAACCAAAGAGGAACAATTTCCACAACAGCACTTCATTTCTTTTATGCCATAACAATTTACCAACTGTGCTTTTTTAAACGAATCATACCTTTTATCCACTTAGCTACACTTCATGTTCCACAAATCTTCTTACTCTTGTTTCTTCACCACTGTGAGTTTATTTTCCATTTTTTGATCGCATCATGACTCTGTGCTAACAGACGTTGAAGAAGATTCGATCAATTCCAGTTAAATTGATTTCCTTCAGTGTATTTTTTCACCCACGATACACACGTCTGCTCCTTGGGTCATGATGCTTCGTCCTTGCCCATGTTTTCCACTTGTCTTAGCCTTGGCCATTATTTATGTGGTCTAGAGTGTGTCATCTTGACACACAAACACACACACACACACACACACACACACACACACACACACACACACGCACACACACACACAGTATAAGAGCATGTTGTGTCTAATGTTCATTTAGACTGTAGAACACCGTTGATGCCTTTGTGCTCAGAGTGAGGAATGTCTTTTATTATAATCTTGCTCTTGGGCTTCTTTAGTCCTCCAACTTCTGCTACAACTGCAGCATTCTTACTATACTTATCTATTAGTTCTGCTTTATCATAACTCCGCTTGGTGAGTGCTGAGAGGTATTTAAGTGGTGAAGTGTAGATCATACGAGCGCTAATTAACCGCTGTAAATAACGTTAGTCACTGAGATGTTAAAGTAAGGCACTGTCTCTCACTGTGTTAAACTATCACTCTGTCTCGCAATGTCTCACTCTGTCTTTTTGTCACACTCTGTTTTTATCTGTCTCACACTGTCTCTTACTGTTTCACTGTCTCTTTGTCTCTCATTGTCTCACTTTGTCACTCATTGTCTCACACTGTCACTCACACTGACTGTGTCCCTAGCTGTGTACAGACACTGTCTCTTATTGAGTCCTACTCAGTCTCACACTGTCTCTTACTGTTTCACTGTCTCTTTGTCTCTCACTGTCTCACTTTGTCTCTTATTGTCCCACACCGTCATGCACTCTGACTCATTCTCTGTCTCTTATCAAGTCTGTCTTTCCCTGTCTCTCATAGATCAGACGAACGTCAGTTAACTGCTGTAAATAACGTTAGTCACTGAGATGTTAAAGAAGGCACTGTCTCTCACTGTGTTAAACTATCACTCTGTCTCGCAATGTCTCACCCTGTCTATTTGTCACACTCTGTTTTTATCTCTCTCTTACTGTCTCACTTTGTCTCTCATTGTCTCACACACTGCCTGTGTCTCTAGCTGTGTACAGACACTGTCTCTTATTGAGTCCTACTCTGTCTCACACTGTCTCTTACTGTTTCACTGTCTCTTTGTCTCTCACTGTCTCACTTTGTCTCACACTGTCACTCACACTGACTGTGTCTCTAGCTGTGTACAGACACTGTCTCTTATTGAGTATTACTCTGTCTCACATTGTCTCCTATTGTTTCACTGTCTCTTTGTCTCTCACTGTCTCACTTTGTCACTCATTGTCTCACATTGTCACTCACACTGACTGTGTCCCTAGCTGTGTACAGACACTGTCTCTTATTGAGTCCTACTCTGTCTCACACTGTCTCTTACTGCTTCACTGTCTCTTTGTCTCTCACTGTCTCACTTTGTCTCTTATTGTCCCACACCGTCATGCACTCTGACTCATTCTCTGTCTCTTGCTGTTTCTCTGTCTCTTATCAACTCTGTCTTTCCCTGTCTCTCATAGATCAGACGAATGTCAATTAACTGCTGTAAATAACGTTAGTCACTGAGATGTTAAAGAAGGCACTGTCTCTCACTGTGTTAAACTATCACTCTGTCTTGCAATGTCTCACCCTGTCTTTTTGTCACACTCTGTTTTTATCTCTCTCTTACTGTCTCACTTTGTCTCTCATTGTCTCACACACTGACTGTGTCTCTAGCTGTGTACAGACACTGTCTCTTATTGAGTCCTACTCTGTCTCACAAAGTCTCTTACTGCTTCACTGTCTCTTTGTCTCTCACTGTCTCACTTTGTCTCTTATTGTCCCACACCGTCATGCACTCTGACTCATTCTCTGTCTCTTGCTGTTTCTCTGTCTCCTATCGACTGCAACTGTCTTACCCTGTCTCTCACTGCCTCGCTATTATAGTCTCAATCTGCGTCTAACACTTCAGTTCAGTTTTACCGGTGCTTTATTGGGATGAATTGTAAAACATTGATTATGTTATTATTAATGTCCATATGCATCCATAAACATACTGTATATAAACATTATAAACATATTGAATAAAAACACTTGTCTCACATTCTCCTATTGTCTCACTCTGCCTTTAATTGTCTCACATTGTCTCTCACTCTGACTCTGTCTCTCACTGGGTATGTCTCTGACTCTCATTGTCCCTCTATCTCTCTATTTTGCCCTGTCCTTCAGCATCTCTTTGTCTCCCTCACTCTCACTCTGTCTCTTTCTGTCTCTCGCAGTCACTCTTACTCACTCTCTGTCACTCTCTGTCTCTCTTCGCAGCACTGCGAGTAAATCTTTTAAACCCTGCAGATCAGAATGAAAGAAAAGCTACAGTACCCTGTTACAGTATCTCTTTATTTATAGTAAACTCTTATTTCTCTTTAACACACCATCAGGGATTAAGGGTATTTACATTTATTCTATGACAATGCAGTGTAAAATCAGATAAAAGTCCTGTACATGCTGATCTCAGACATTTTATCTGAGAGAATAAAGAGACACGTCTTCTATTAACCCTGTGATCAATGGAGCGGTTACGCAATACAGACTAATGAAACAATAATGTAATATTAGCCGATATAACAGATGAAAACGAGAGCAGTGGTGTCTGGATCTGTGTACGCTTCCTGTAACTCTTTGTGTGTGTGTGTGTGTGTGTGTGTGTGTGTGTGTGTGTGTGTGTGTGTGTGTGTGTGTGTATCCGCTTCCTCTGATACATGTACACATGGGTTTATCTACAGTATGCTTATATTGTATCTAATCTCATCTACTGACAAATAATGATGAATAAACTTTATGATCTGATGTAAATCTCTAGTCTGATTTCGTAGCCCCAACTAGCAAACAAAACCATCTTACTGTATAGTTTTTTGCAGCGTGATCACTTCCGAAGTTAAACAAACGATGTCTAATTAACTGTCTAATTCTGGACAAATTACGAAAGGCTTATGCCTACACATTTGTCTTTAATTATAGCATATCTTGCACATTATTAGCTTGTTCTTATTAACAGACACACACACACACACACACAACGCATTATAAGGGTGTTATGAATATTACATTTGCTTAACAAATCCATTAAACCCATTCATTTGGCTGTCGCATCTTCAAACATGCTGATCATATGAATACAAATCATTTACGTGTTGATTCAGTTCAATCCTAATAAGGAAGTACATGCTTTAATAAAGGACGTGCAAACATGTTTGCAGATGCTGTCTTATTTTATGTGCATCTACAGTACACTGATCAGACATAACATTAAATCCACCACGGGTTTACAGTAGGTTTTCCGTTGTGCCAACTGGGTGGCCTTGGCTCTTTAAGGTGTGGCTACTGTGTGTACTGTGGTGTGGCGTCTGGCACCAGGATGTTGGATGCTGTGGGTTGTGTGATGGGGCATCCATGGATCAGACTTGTTTGTCCAGCACAACCCATGGGTGCTTGACTGGATTGGAAGTTTGGAGACTGGGGTGGTGGCCTTGGGCTCTTTGTGTGCTGGGCCTGGTGCATGGTGGGCGGTGGTGCTTTGGGTGTTCTGGAGCTTTTCTATCATGGCCAGCATTGACTTTTTTAAGGTGTGCTCATGAGATCAGATTGTGAGATCTGTATTGGACGAGCTCTGCTTTGGTGACCATGATCCTGTCTCCAATTTACTGGGGTGTGATTGGTGACTGGGGTGTGATTAGTGTTGTTCATTTCACCTGGCAGTGGTCATAATATTATTTTTGATCAGTGAATACACTTCTTATAGGAGCATGGAACTTTTTTGCCAGCTGGAACTGGTTTTATACCACTGACGATCCACTCACACCTACTCTTCTTTAGACTGTGGAAACTGACTACTTTGCCACCATGTCCATGACACCCTTCAAAAGAAAAGCTTGGCCTTACTCCAAGATCAGATTCATATTCTGAATCAAGATCGATTCTCAATATAATGCATAATCAGAATTTGTTCCCCTTTGGGTACTTTATAAGTGTCTTCCCATGGTAGAATGATAGAATTGATCTCTTTAGGTAAAGGCCATCATATTTTCAACTCAGTGCTGAAAACTATTGAGATATATTGAGGTATATATATATATATATATATATATATATATATATATATATATATATATATATATATATATATACAGGGTGGGCCATTTATATGGATACACCCTAATAAAATGGGAATGGTTGGTGATATTAACGTCCTGTTTGTGGCACATTAGTATATGTGAGGGGGCAAACTTTTCAAGATGGGTGGTGACCATGGTGGCCATTTGGAAGTCGGCCATCTTGGATCCAACTGTTGTTTTTTCAATAGGAAGAGGGTCATGTGACACATCAAACTTATTGGGAATTTCACAAGAAAAACAATGGTGCGCTTGGTTTTAACGTAACTTTATTCTTTCATGAGTTATTTACAAGTTTCTGACCACTTATAAAATGTGTTCAATGTACTGCTCATTGTGATGGATTGTCAATGCAACCCTCTTCTCCCACTCTTCACACACTGATAGCAACACCGCAGGAGAAATGCCAGCACAGGCTTCCAGTATCCGTAGTTTCAGGTGCTGCACATCTCGTATCTTCACACCATAGACAATTGCCTTCAGATGACCCCAAAGATAAAAGTCTAAGGGGGTCAGATCGGGAGACCTTAATCAGGATCAGATCAGGACGTTAATATCACCAACCATTCCCATTTTATTAAGGTGTATCCATATAAATGGCCCACCTTGTATATATATATATATATATGCATTTGAACAATGTGTGCTAGAGAAAATGAGAAATTGAAATTTTATAATCCCAGATCCTTTCCCGTCTCTGGAGATCCTGCCATCCTACAGTCTGCTAAATTCCAGGTAATCGAACTCACCTGATCCAGAGCTCCAGGAATAGTTCATTGTCTCTTTTCTGGGATTCAATCCAAGCCCAAAATGCATTCAGCAAACTTGAGGGAACTGGCAGGAACGCACTGCAGGAGATGAAGTGCCAGCTGGGGTCCACGTGGCAGGTCAGATTGTCATGCTAGTGACTTTATGAGTGTAAGATTCAGTATCAACAAATGAAAATCCCCATAGAAACATCTTAACAAAAGCACAATTAAACAGTGAGGCATACAGTACAGCCGTGCAGTATGCAAACAAAGCAGTGTATGCGACACTGAGGCTTTCAAATCAAATTGAATTTGATGGCTGATATTGAATATTAAACGACATGAACGATAACAAAAACCAGACTGATTTACTCCGATAGACCATTTTCTGACTGGTGAAAAAGGACGAATGAGTCAAATAATGAAGCAGTTGATATTTTATTTCTGATGAATGATATGGTCACTATGCTGGCGAGCCAATGCTTCGGAGGAGCCACCGTAACCGGTAAGGTATGTACTGTAATGTACTGTATGCTACCTCATTTGTAATGTATGCTAACACTTAAACGCTCATGAGTATATGTTCCAATGAAAAGTAAACCTCACAATAAGCTTCATCTTACATATGTTTGTAGTGTCGTAACGTAAATATTTGAGTGTGTTTAAGAGTGATGTCATGCCAGTGCTAATGCTTACTTAATGCCGGGGGTGGAGATTTGTGTACATAAAGTGCATGTGAATATTGACAGTTATATGGAAGAATGACAAGCCACTGGATCTACAAGGCCACAAAGCCGATTTTATTGCGAAAGTATCATGGCCCGTACGTGAGAAGGTGTTGAGCGTTTTTTTCTAGAGTACAGTATGATAATACTCAGAGACTTACATTCATGAGCCTGTAGAACAGTTTGACCTGTTTACTGTTTTACTGGATTTTCTGTTTATCCGCAATCAATTATAGAACAAGGGTCGCTCAAGTCAAACCGGGACTTGTAATGAGACTTCTGATGAAGTAAAGCATAAATAAACTAAAATAAAGAGTCATAAAATCGACTCTTTATGATGATGAGACTTTTATCTGTGTTTGAATCCCATCCGAGGTGGCTCCGAGCTCACAGCAATCATTTCTGAGAACGCCTGATCCTCGAAAATTGATTGACTCATCGAGGAAGAGCATCACAATAACTGCATCTGCTTGTGGGCGTTATCGCCACATCCCCGTACAGTCCTGACCTCGCTCCAAGCCATTCCCACATGTTTGGGCCATTAATTGAGTTCCTGGCAGGCCAGCGTTTCAGACAAGACGCAGTGAGGCTGATCATCTCTCTGGTGTACCGGAAACAAATCTTTCTACCTTGATGGTGTCCAAGCACTAGTGAAACACTGGGTGCATTAGTGTAGCAGGGGATTATACAGAGAAATAAAGGGAGTTTGTTACTAGTGATGGGTCGTTTATGGACGATCTGTTATTTTTGAACGAATCTTTAATGTGACTCAGAAGAACAAGTAGTCTCAGGGAGTAATTCATTCAGTTTCGACTGGGCGTGGATGCGCAAAGCATCCCAAGACCGCGCATAACCTGTAGGTTATGTACAGGAAACAGAGTCTTGAGTCTTCTGGTCTGAGTCATTCATTTTTTTGTCACGTGACTCTCATAGACGCTATGCAGTGGATTACACAGAAAACAGAATTGAGTGGTTCTTCTCATGAGTCTTCTAGTCCGAGTCATTTGCCCTTTTGTCACTTGAGTCCCATAGATGCTATGTAGTGAAATAATAGCATCTATAGGGGTCCTGTGACAAAGGAATGAACAACTCGAACCAGAAAATATGAGAGATGAGCTGCTCATTCTGCTTATCATAGTATGTCCTTAGCTGCATTGTAATATTTTCATTACTGGAACTAGAGCCAACATTTGTGTATGTAGACGTGTTGGGGTCTTTTTAATGAAAATGTAACGTTTTATTTTATTTCTGATCAAAAGAACGAAATGAACTAAATGGTTTAAAAAAAAATTATTTGATCAAAAATGTATTTTGATGAACAAGATGTGAAGAACTGAGACACTAAAATGATCCCATCCCTAGATTTTACTCTCATAACTATGGTGTCATTCTGCACAATCAAAAGTCCCGGTTTGACGTGAACTTGTATTGTTTAATATTGCAATATGTGCAATATTGCATTTGTACTTCACTCACGTAAAATAGACTTTGTTAATTTGACAGTGTGTTTGACTTGGCACTGCTGTGCACTTAACATAGAGTATAGAGATTTTAGTCATAATGAGCTGACAGTTAAAATAATTATTAAACATTAGAAATAATAGTCAGTTTAAATCTCCTGCCACCTCAAGATTAAGAAAAATGACTTTCTTAAGTGGCACAATCATAATGAGAAATGTATTTCTTAAGCAGATGTTTGAGGATGTTTTCCAGTGCTACAAACAGTTCATTTTAATTTTACACATATAATCACAGACAAAGAGTAAAAGTTAATGTACATGTGGATACATCGATATTTACATATTCATAAACCAGGTGCTTGAGATCAGAGCAGGGTCTGCTTCATGCTCTTGGCAGAGATGATAAGAGACACATCTGGATCACACACACACCGACACACACAATGAGGAGTTCAAAGAGCATTAGACACAGTTACATGACAGGTAGTAAATATTTACTGGCGTATGTGGATCAGTGCTCGATGCTCGTTTTCCTGTAGAGCACCTTCATAATGCAACCTGGTGCCTCCTAAGATAAGAGTCTCTTAACAACACCTATTATATTGCTTTAAGAATATTACCTCCAAGCAGTATTACAGGTGTACTATTGACTGAACACAATACAGTAGAACCTCGGATTGCGAGTAATGTGGTTTACGAGTGTTCCGCAAACCGGGCAAAGATTTTAAATAAATTTTTAATCGGAAATCGAGCAAGTATTAGTTTACGAGCACCGAGTATCATGTATCACGCATGTGACTCTTATTTTGACACCGAGCGTCAAGCGATCACACCTGAGCCAATGATTTTTCTCTCTCTTGCGCTGCGGGAATTATTGGTAATTGTCTCCCCTGCTGCGTCCCCTGTGTCAAAATAAGAGTCCCCTGCTGCGTCTTAGTGCTCGTCTCTTATAGTCAAGATCTCCCTCTCTCTTCTGTGTGCGCGCGCGTAATTTGACAGTGTTTGCATTGTGTATGTTAGTTGTGAAACTTAAAAAGCGAGGTGTGGGGAGGGAGGAGGAGTTTTACTGTTTAAGGCGAGGCGAGGGGCTAATTCCACACACACACAAATACAAATACAAATACACGGCGCCTGTGCGCACAAAAGTAAACACTTAACTGTCTGGATTTATTTGTACTTTTTTTCTTTAATGTTAAGTGCAGGCTAATTTGTTTTACTTTTACTTTATATGTTGTATTAATTATTTTTATGTATTTACTGTTTTGGGCTGTAGAATGAATAATTTGTGTTTTCATTATTTCTTATGGCAAAATTAAATTTGGTTTACGAGTATTTTGGAATACGGGCCCACTTCCGGAACGAATTATGCTCGTAATCCAAGGTTCCACTGTAGCTGACTACCTGTTTAGTTAGACTAGTTGATTGATTGATTGATTGATTGATTGATTGATTAACATATGAAAGGTTTAGCAATTTTTATGACCCTTTAAACAAGACACTTATTATCTGGTTATTGTTGCATTTAATGTTCAGTCACCCTATGATCATTTTCATCATTATCAGCAGCAGCAGCGAAACAACCACAGCAACAACAACAGCAACAACAACAACAGCAACAACAACAGGAAAACAACCACAATACAAACAAATGCTATTACTGATACAATAACAAGAAAAAAAAATACTACATTAACTACATCTTTATTAACATAATAACAAGAAAAACAACTACATCATCAACCTTGTCTACTACAATAACAACAGGAAAATAACTAAAGCAACAACAACAAGCAACTACATCATCATCATAAACATCAACAACAACAACAACAACTATTACTACTAAAGCAACAACAAGAAAAGCCACTACTGTACATTAAGTACATCATCAACCACATCATCATGAACAACAGCTACAACAACTATAGCAGGAAAACAACTGTAGCAACAACAACTACCACAAAACCAGCAGGAAAATTCTACCACAACATCATAAACAACAATAGGAAAATAACTAAAGCAACAATAACATGGAAAGCAACTACATTATCCTCAACATAATCATAATTAACAATAACAACAACAACAGGAAAATAACTACAGCAAAAACTACAACAGCAATAATAACAAGCAACTACATCACCTACATCACCAACAACATCAACTACTACTACAGCAGCAACAACAACAAATATCAACAACAGCGACAGCAACTATAGCAAGGAAACAAGTGTAGCAACAACAATAACGCCAGCAACAATAACAACAACATAAACAGCAGAATAATAGTCAAGTCAAGTCAATTTTATTTATATAGCGCTTTTAACAATTGACATTGTCGCAAAGCAGCTTTACACAATAAAAGAAGTAAGTTTGTATGCAATGTGTATGAATCAAAATGATAAGATTGTCCCTGATGAGCAAGCCGAGGGCGACCGTGGCAAGGACCATACTACTACTAATACTACCACAATATACAGCAACAACAACAGCAAACAGGAAAACCAGCATCTATATTAACATCAGAATTAGTAATCTTCTGTACATCTAATAGAAAATAACAAAAATACTTCTAGATTGTTATTTGATACCGTAGATTTGAAATTAACCAGGAATAAGACCACTGCAGAAATCTCTACAACAATGACACGCAGTAGTGAGGACATAGTAAACATTAGGCAAAAAATTCAAGGTTTAAAACAAGACAATTTAAAAAACATTGATGCAGATGATAAACTAATCACATCAGATCAGAACCTAGAATACTTCCCCCTCCCCCTCCCCCCGTTGAAGAGAATTAACTAATGTCACTCATTGCTTCTGCCAAAAAACAACTTTTGTTGTGTTACACAGGTTTCTCAAACAAATAGTACCGGCAAAAACAGGACCCCTATTAAAGATAACTCTCTCTTCACTCAGCAGTGGGTATGTCCAAAAACCTTTTAAATTAGCAGTTATTAATCCACTAATAAAAAAAAACTGTCCTCAACCCCCGTCAGCTGTCCAATTACAAGTCGATATCAAACCTCTTCTTTATCTCTAAGATCCTAGAAAAGGTAGTAGTGCAGCAGCTATGTTCATATCTATATAGAAATAGAATAAACAAACTGTATTAGTCAGGATTTAGGCATCATCACAGCACAGAGACAGCACTTTTTAAAGTAGTAAATGACCTCCTATTGGCCTCTGATCAGGGTTGCGTCACTATACTTGTGTTATTTGACCTCACTGCAGCTTTTGACACCATTGATCATAGTATTCTCCTTCACAGATTAGAAAATGTAGTAGGAATTAAGGGAACGGCCCTCTCCTGGCTCAGATCCTGTTTGATCCTATTGATCGTTTTCAGTTTGTAGATTTAAATGGTGACTATTCTGCGTGTTTTCAAGTAAGGTTTGGTGTTCCACAGGGTTTGGTCTTAGGCCCACGAGTATTTTTTCTTTACAAGTTTACTCTGGGCAACATAAATCGTAAGCAGGGTATTAGTTTTTAGCAGCAGCAGCAGCAACAACAACTACTATTGCAACACAATGGAAATGAACTACATTAAATTATTCTTTTGATTGTGTAAAGCTGCTTTGTGAAAATGTCAACTGTTAAAAAGTGCTATACAAATATTGAATTTAATTCAATTGAACTACAGTATCATCATCTACAACAATAACAACAAGAAAACAAATACTGCAACAATAACTATTAATACAGCTAAAATAACAGGGAAAGTAAATACAGTGCCTATATCACCTACATCATCATCATCATCATCATCAACAACAACAACAACAATAACAACAGCAGTGACAATAACTAAAATAGAAAAGCAACGACTATTTCTGCACTTGTTGTTACAAGTTCATCAACTGCATCATCAACCACATCGTCAGCAACAATAGTGACAACAACTACAACAACAACAACAACAACAACAAACACAGCCACAGCAAAAACATACAATAACTTCTACTACTATTACTACTACAGAAACAACATCAAAACCTACAGCAACAATAACAGCAACTGCTACTGCAGCAGAAGTAACAACACAAGAGAACTACATCATCATCATCATCATCATCAACATCAAAAACAACTCTCATAACAACTACAACAAAATAGCGATGACAACAAAAACAACAGACCCCACACATCTTGTCAGTGTGAACTGATGCTGTTTGTTTCTCCCCCGAAATGTTTACAGCTCACTGTTATTTACTTTCAATTGATTTTTCCTCCCGGTTATGAGAACCTCACGGCACGGCTGGTGCTGGTGCTGCTTTCTCTCACAAATCAGACTGACTGAGAGAGATTCACTCGATTACATGAAGCCAGAAATCAATGTGCGCAATTTAAAATACAAATCATATAGAAATTAAAGACATATTACTAATAATTGCATCTCTGGTTGGAAATTATCACCTATACAGTATATACACAACATAACTCACACTCATACACAACAGAGGTGAGCATGACATCACGTCACATCGATGAGCCGGGTTGATTTTATTCATTAACTAATGAACAGTCTGAGTTAACTGGAAGATAAGACATAACTACGACGACTTCAGCATATTGTAATATATTAGAAAGCTGAGAAAACAGTGAGAAGAACAGCAGAAGTCAGGAAAGTGACAGAAAATTGCAGAGACATGAATAAAGCAGGAGGAAGCAGTAGGTGGCGGAGAGTGATGGATGAAGAGACGAGCGTGAACGTGAGAGACGGAGAAGAGAGAAAGGAGAAATTTATAAAAGACAAGAGCGCCTGCCTGAGAAACACCACATCTATGTCTCCTATCTGTGCTCTTAGATAAAGTGAGTGTGTGTGTGTGTGTTGTGTTTTGTTTGTGTGTATTGTGTGTGTGTGTGTGTGTGCCAAATATCAATGTCTCTCAGCATGCAGCCTGCAGCCCTCTGGTTATATCCTTCCCTTCCCAAGTCAAGGTCATGTAGAGGAATCACTGGATCGTTCCCCACCGCCCCCCCCCCCGCCCCCCCCCCCCCCCCCCCCACGCACTTCACCATCCCCCTTCCCATGATGCCGTTCTGCTTCTCGTGTTCTTATTAAAACCCAGCCGCAGTGTTCTCTCGGCTGAACGCCACCGCTTTCAGTGCTTCTCTTATTGTGCTTGACCTAACACCCGCTGCTACTTCATAAGCCATCGATAGCAGCCGATAGCATCAGAGAGCATGCTGGGATGAATGTAGGGCTTTCACACACACACACACACACACACACACACACACACACACACGCACACACACACACACACCAGGTCTGAGTGCCTGTTTGGATTATTTCAGATGCAATCATTGAACCAAACATCCTAAAGAGTTAGATCAAATCGAGAACCATTACTGGCTCTTTGGTTGTCTCCATTAAAGGTTCCATATAGTACCCTGCTACAGACCATTTTTCTAACCGAAAAAGGTTTATTTTATAAAAAGAACCTTTTGTAACAAGATTGTAAAACTCTTAAGGGTTCTCCATTATGGAACATTGCATTTATCAACCCAAATGTTGCCCCATTTGTACCAAAATTTGTACCAAAGTTAGGTTTTAGGCACACTTTCCCATGCCTCTATTCCATCCCTGGTTCCTTATCCGGTAACATTTCCCGCAGCCCGTGTGCAGACAAATGTTCATATGAATATCTTGTGTATGCTGGAACCCTTTTGCTTAACAAGAAAATTTTAATATATTTCCTATCGACTCTCTGCCTGCGGGTCTCTCTATGACTTATATTGTTAATAACTTTTTTGTTTTTTAACACATGACACAGGGCACTGGGCCAAAAGCTTAAATAAAATGCTCTGTTTGCTGATAATAAACAAATGAATCTTTAGACACATCAACCATGTGTGTGTGTGTGTGTGTGTTTGTCCTTCTACCAGTTTGGACTCATCCGGTAAGTGCATCGAAGCATGGTGGCGACAGCACGCAACAATTCTTCTTCTTCTTTTCATTCAACTTAAAACTTAACAACTCGGTAACTCTTCTTCTTAAACATACTACTTAAGATGTAAGATTCAGCTTATATATAGAACTGTTAAATGTTCTTTTAGAACTTTAGGGGTTTGAAGAACCCCCATGTCAGGGATAACCCCTAGAGGGTGCCAAAGCGCCCTGTGACTTTGTGTTGTAGTTTTGTTTCGTTTTACTTCATTTCCCAGTTTGCACCTCGGTCAGGTGACGTGGGCGCTCACCTGAACCGAGTTGATCATTACTTTCTTTATAAATAGAGTGTTTTGAGTTTAGTTATTTGTCTTGCATCTGTTAATTTAACCTCGTTAAAGTCTGTACGTTTAGTTCGTGTTTCCTGGTGTCTTTATATGTGTTTTGGTTTGTTTTTACTTATAGTATTCTGTTTTGTTGGTTTTCCCTGACTTTCCGTTATAATAAAACATCATTCTTTGAACCTGGACCTCTGCGTTTATGCCCCGCACCCAGAAACATGACAGAATGCAAGACCGTAACAGAGGCATAGCAGAGGAGCCCTTCCCCCGGGAGATTCTTTTGGGGGGGGGCAACAGTGTATGCGTTGTGGGGAGCCGGCGCGGAAGGCAGCCGGATAACCAAGCGGCGTTGCGGCAAAAGGAGAAGGAGATCCGGCAGGAAGACGCAGGTCAAGGAGGGGCTGCGGAGAGAGCAGCTAAACTGGGAAGGCTGCCGGTTGGCGATACAGGAGGTCTATGTCTGGCGGGGACCAGGCGCAGAAGCACCCCACACCGAGCGTCAAGGGACAACGGAGAGCGAGGGGTACGAGCAGCAGGGAGCAGCCTCCCAGCATGACTGGAGCAGCTTTGGGCGGTGTGCTAGAAGGAATGAAGGGCGCATTCGTGACCTGCAGGAGCAGGTGGCCACGCTCCAGGTGCTGCTAACGCAGCTAAACCTCAGAGAAGGCCCATACCTGCCCGCTCCTCTGACGGGTCACAGCGACGACGAAAGTGAGCTGTTCTACTCGTTGTATTGTGAGGACAGTGAAGGCGAACTCAGCAGCGACGACGAGGACAACGAGCTCCCCTTTCCGCCGCGCAGCTGCAGCGATGACAGCGAGCTCTATATCGTATCGCGTAGCTAGTTCGTCATGGACAGCGAGCTGTGGGCGCTGCACGGAACCTTCAAAGAAGATAGCGAGCTTCCGCCACTGCGCGGCGCCTTCGAGAAAGACAGCGAGCTTCCGCCGCTGTGCGGCGCATCAAGGGCTCTTCCTCTTCCTCCGCTGCCGCCGTCATGCGCCGCCGAGGACAGCGAGCCTCCTCTTCCTCCGCCGCCGCCATCATGCGCCGTCGAGGACAGCAAGTTTCATCTTCCTCCGCCGCCATCATGCGCCGCCGAGGACAGCGAGCTTTCTCTTTCTCCGCTGCCGCCGCCATGCGCCGCCGAGGACATCGAGCTTCCTCTTCCTCCTCCGCCACCGCCATGCGCCGCCGGAGGACGTCGAGCTTCATCTTCCTCCGCCGCCGCCGTCATGCGCCGCCGAGGACAGCGAGCTTCCTCTTCCTCTGCCGTCATGCGCCGCTGAGGACAGCGAGCCGCCTTTTCCTCCTCCGCCGCCGTCAATGTGCCCGCCGAGGACAGCGAGCCTCCTCTTCCTCCGCCGCCGTCATGCCGCGCCGAGGGACAGCGAGCTTCCTCTTCCTCTGCCGCCTCTGGACCTCTGCGTTTATGCCTCGCACCCAGAAACATGACACCCCAAAGAACTCCTTTTCTCAGGCTATAGCTTTTAAAAGTTGTAGATAAAGAAACAATGTGTCCGGAAACTTTTAGGGTTCTTTGGAAACTTGAAAGTCACTTTGTGAATATTTTTGGGTCTCCAATGTCTCTTCCTCTTTCCTCTCTCTTCTCTAATTTTCCCTTTCTCCAACTGTGTAGAAACCTGGGCCTGTATTCACAAAGCTTTTTGGAATTCTCTCAGAGAGCTCCTATCTTAGCTTAAAAAATCCTAGCTGGGAGTCCTAGACTAAACGTGATTTAATTTTTTTTTTAAAAACCCTCTGACCTCTGTAAAGGTCTTGAAATGCACTCTTTGTGAAAATAGAATATATGATAATAGAACAGACCGTGAAATCATAATGTATAATCATGACCACAGGCTACTTTATGCAAAGTTTCTGGTATAAGCTCAATGTTCTAAAGATAATTAAAGAGCTAAATGTTGAAAATGTGTTTACTTTTGAAGCAACCAAGTTCCACACAGTCGTTAGTATATTTAAGTTCTTACATTTATTTACCGTACTGATGTTATTACATTTCAGATTGCAAAATGGCTCACTTTTTACCAATTTACATGATTATAGCACAGTCTATATAAGTTGCACTTTTGGATGGTCTGTAGTCAACAATCCAAGAGAGATGGAAGGAATTAAAAGAATAAGAAAACCAAATTGGACAGAAGAGCAGTGTTTACTATTAGCTTTATGTTCAGTGTTTGGAGTATATTCCCTCCTTCTGCCATTTTGTCCTCTGCTATAGAAGCCTCTTAAAAGTCCTCCTCTCGACTCTTAACAATTTTTACCTTAGGAGCTGTTTTTAGGGCTAAGATGTTTCGGGAATCATTTTTATCTTTACTAAGATTTAATCCTTGATTTAATTTAAGAGAAAATTCTAAGAAAATGTCATAATTCTAAGAATTTTCTTAGAATTTCATCACTAGGAGCAACGTTTAGGCTTAAGAAGCTCTGTGAATACGGGCCCTGGGCTTGAAGGCACCACGCAAATCCTCCTTATGATGACATAAGGGGAAAAAAGAAACGAAAAGAAGGCATTTGCATAGACCCTCCTCCAACTTGGTGCCAGGCATGTCCAGGAGTTATTGAAACTTCATCGTAATCCTCATTGTGACTTTCCTGTGCAAATCCTAGCATGTCACAGCTAAGAGCATAGCACAGTAAACGCTCTGTTGTCTGCAGTACAACACAACACATTCATCTCCTTTTAACCTCATCCGTTGAGGAAGTAAAGATAAAGTGGATGTTTTTTGTTCTTTGGTTTAAAGTGGAAATGTTCTGACAGATATCTCGAAGGTCTTGTATGTTTGCGCTACTTATGCCATGTCAGACCTTTTTTCTCAACAAGGGAAACCTTTAACACCAGATTTGCTTTAAGATTGAAGCTCAGTAGCAGATTCCAGCTGACCGTGACTCAAATTCAAAGGTGTTGCTATTGTAAAACTTTTTTTATTTTTTTTTTCCGCTTGTTTATCACTGTCAGATAAAACAAGCGGAAAAAAATAAAATCCCCTAGTGGCAGATCTCTGTGGAGCTCCTTAGGTGTATTTTGACTTTGTGCACGCTTCACACTTTGCTTCGCAGCGCCTGGTTTTGCATCCACTGGTTTTGGAACTTTTAAAGTGTAAACTAGAATCTTTGCATGGTTGTACGTGGTTTGTTGACCCACATCATTATACCAGCATGATGCAATCATTACAGGTGCTTCCTAAAAAGCAGCATCGCCTACAGAAGCTCATCTGCATTGAATGCTACAGACACTGAAACACTGTGTTCAAAAACAGGAGTTAAAGAAAGAAAGAAAGAAGAAAGAAAGAAAGAAAGAGAGATGTGAGATGCCAGATCCATGATTCTGCTTCAACAGGAAACATTAACAAATACGTTTTGAGGATGTCTGAGTCTTATGGCAAACTTGCTAAAAAGGGGTATAACATGGCACCTTTAATGGTTTTATATAGAATTAGAAAAGTGTATGTCAAAAAAATACATTTTTTAACTACAAATGCTCATTTTGAAGAATTCCCTAAAATCTAAAAACTCCTTAGAATAGCATTTTTTACTAAAACTGCAGACAGTAAGTCTTCTAAATTTACTTTCTCACCATCTATACTGCTTCATACTGTATACAGGGGAGCACGAGGCAGGGTACATCCTGGACAAGGGTGCCGATTCATCCAGGGCACACACACACACCACACACACACACCACACTCACTCACACACACACACACACACACACACACACACACCACACACACACCAACACAATTTGGGAACACCAATTAGCCTAATCTGCATGTCTTTGGACTGTGGGAGGGAAACCAAGGAACACACCAAGCACAGGGAGAACATGCAAAACTCCATGCACGCAGACCCGAGGCGGGAATCGAACTCAGACCCTGGTGGTGCAAGGTGACAGTGCTAACCATTAAACCACCCATAATTGGATTTCATGGATTCTGATTAGAACCCTCTAACTAGTGTATACTAGAAACTCCTTGAAAATCTTGTTTTCTCAGATAGCATTAGTAAAATATGCAATACGTTTTTAACAGGATCTAATCATTCTGAATGGTTTCTATGAGAATTCATATGTTTACAACTAAACACTGTGCAGC
The DNA here is from genome assembly GCA_030347435.1 of Clarias fuscus. NCBI lineage: Eukaryota > Metazoa > Chordata > Actinopteri > Siluriformes > Clariidae > Clarias > Clarias fuscus. The sequence goes on along the minus strand of CM059204.1, from coordinate 43,469,839 downwards.
TTTTATTAAAGTAGTAATTTCCCCCCTTTTTTCTTAAACAAACAAACAAAAACAGGTGTAGAATAATTGTTATATTTATTTATATTATTATAATAATTTATAATATAATTATAATTTATATTTAGTTATAATTAATAAATATAATGATAATAATAATAATAATAATAATAATAATAATAACAATAATTATTATTTATTATTATTATTGTCATGACTTGTGGTGCGAGGCATAAACGCAAAGGTCCAGGTGTTAAAGGAACGATGTTTTTAATGATAATGGAAACAGGGAAATCAAATAAACACTTAAACTTTACTACTAAAACAAACCAAAACACGAATAAAGATAACGGGAAACACGAACTGAACACACAGACATTAACGAGGTGAAATAGAAGGAACTGTGCAGTGGCGGCAGCTCGCCGTCCTCGAAGGGACTGTGCAGCGGCGGCAGCTCGCCATCCACGAAGGCACTGTGCAGCGGCGGCAGCTCGCCGTCCTCAAAGGCACTGTGCAGCGGCGGCAGCTCGCTGTCCTGGACAAAGCAGCTACACGGCAGGATAAAGAGCTCGCTGTCGTTTGTCGCTGTCACAGGTCCGGAGGAGCGGGCAGGTCTGAGCCTTCTCGGAAGTTGAGCTGTGCTAGCAGCCCTTGGAGCGTGGCCACCTGCTCCCGCAGGTCACGAATACGCTCTTCATTTCTCTTAGCGCACCGCCGAAAGCTACTCCAATCATGCTGGGAGACTGCTCCCTGCTGCACATCCCACTCACACTCCGTTCTTTCCAGACGCTCGGTGTGGGGCGGCCACTGCACCCTGGTCCCCGCCAAACATAGACCTCCTGGTCTTTACCCTCCAGTGGGTGCGGGGACTCACTTCACCCCAAGCTGCTCCATTTTCGAACGGAGTGCGCCGTATCGCCAGCCGGCAGCCTTCCCAGTTGGGCTGCTCTCTCCGCAGCTCCTGCTCCACCTTGGCCTGTCTCTCCCTGCCCGATCTCCTTCTCCTCGCTCCGCTTCGCCGCTTGGGAATCCGCACGCCCTCCGCGTCATCCTCCCAACGCGCAAAACATCGTTGCCCCCCCCAAAAGAAATCTCCCGGGGGGGCTCCTCTGCTATGCCTCTTTTACGGTCTTGCATTCTGTCATGAATCGGGGTGCGAGGCATAGATGCAGAGGTCCAAGTTGTTTTAAAGGTTGACGATGTTTATTTATAACAAAAACAGGGACAGGGAAATCAAACAAACAGAATACTTGAAGTGAAAACCAAACCAAAACACGTATAAAGACACTAGGAAGCACGAACTAAACTCATACACATTAACGCGGTTAAATCAACAGATGCAAGACACAAACTAGAACTGAAACAAGCCTATTTATAATAAAACAAATGAGCAACTCGGTTCAGGTGAGCGCCCACGTCACCTGACCGAGGTGCATAATGGGAAATGAAGTTTAACTCAAAAGGAACTACAACCACAAAGTCTCTGGGCGCTAGGCGCCCTCTAGGGGTTACCCCTGACAATTATATCATTTATTTATAATTAATTATTGTTTTGATGTTCCAGGAGATGATATTATAGGAATTATAATTATTAACATTACAATTAATAATTATTCATTATAATAATAATGAATTATAAATTAACAAAACTTACAGTGACATTTATTAATGATTAAAAATGTTTTTAATTGTTGGTGAATTTCTCTTGTAGAAAAGAAATAAATAAGCAACAGGAGCTCATCTCCACGGACCAAAGGAAGACGAAAACCATTCTTCTACTTAATATGAATTGATTCTCTATAAAGGATCTGATTTGAGGAGTCTGTTTTTCTGACACATCATTAATGACTCAAGTCGAAATGACAATATGGTAATCATCGCTGTATCAAATGGAGTTCATACTAATGAAAGAAGGTTCAGTCCTGACCTCTATGTGCTCTTTTAAGAACAGTGATAATTAGGATTCGTTCCTGCCTGTGGAGACAGACATAATAAAGACGGCGAGGGAGAGAAAGAAGCTGCGCCGAGGGACACGAGTCAGACGGCCACCGAGGGCCCGGGATTGTATTAAAAGCGGGTTTAGACAGCGTGAATGGTCGAGGGAGGAACAGAGGAGCGGCTCTGCCTCAGGGAGCCACTGCAGGATCACACGTCCATCCGGGTTAGATTAACTACAAAGTGAAAAATGAGAGAAGAAAGAGGGAGAAGGGAATAACACTGTGAGGGAGCTTAAAGAAAGAGGTGAGTGAAAGAGAAACAGAAGAGGTGAGAGAGAAGTGCACTCCATCATGGTACAAAGAAACTAAAAGAGGTACCTGAGGGTGTGAAGAACAAGCGCAAGAGGCAAGGGCTACTTTCCGAACCCAAACACTTGAGAAAAGCACATGGACTATATGGTGAATAGCGTCGTGTGGTTATAGAACATTGCCATGTAAATACAGTATGGACTACTATAACAGAATATAAACAGAATAGGTTTAGGTCACACCTTCTTGAATATCGACTATATTGTAAATCTGTATGGCAAAGGGATAAGTGGTTTAGGACACGCCCACAGTGAGGTCCAATGTATTCTGTGTATACATGTTGTACACAGTTGTAGTGTGAATTCTGTCTGTGTGTGCGTGTGTGTATATGTGTGTGTGGTGTGTGTGTGATGTGTGTGTGTGTGTGTGTGTGTGTGTGTGTGTGTGTGCACAGATCTCAGACTCAATATTTCCTGAACTTTAGATTGACATTTAAGTCCACACAACACACACACCACACAGCACACACACGCACACACAACAAAACACACACGTTCAAAGCCCCCCAAACACAATAAAAGCAGAAGTCACAGTTTTGCTGTGGAAATTAAACGGCACACGCAGTTTAAATGTTTAGAAAATGAACATTTAAAAAGTCAGACTATCATCTTTCCAGCCCGGTCACCTGAGAAAAAGCAGGAAGTAATAAATAAATAAATAAATAAATAAATAAATAGTGAAATGAGTTTGCATATTAAGCACAACATTGCATGAAGGTCAAACAGTGTGAGCTGAACAGAATACTGATTAGACAAGTGTGTGTGTGTGTGTGTGTGTGTGTGTGTGTGATTGAAACAGTGCAGCAGTGCCGCTAATGACTCTGACTTCATGCAGGACGGAATGTCCAGTTAAGTACACATTACTGCGGTTTATATGGCAGTGTGTATAATTAGTGTATAAGACGTCCTGGATGAAATAACAACATCTTAAATCTCTTTTTAAACAGTGATTAAAGCAGAACTGATACATTTGGCTTGAGGCGTGAAGGGGTGCAATCAAAACTCTCTGCTTGACTTTAAAGAGGTCAGGATGCAGATTTGTCACCATGACAAACAATAAGAACAAAAACAACAAGCTATTTAGATTACCCATTACCAAAATATAACCTGAATGAAGCTGAGGTTTCGGGGAAATTATACAGCCAGAAACAAAAGGCTACAATTAATAATCAAACAATAATCCTGAGGTTAAATAAATCAATCAATCAATCAATCAATAAATAAATAAATAAATTAATTAAATAATAATTTTTCAAGCTGTACTGTTTTCAAGTGATATATTTGATACATTTATTTAGGCTTTGGTTTCATGTCTGTCAAGTGATGAGATTCAGCATATCATCTCATCATCCAATCCCACCAGCTGTTCATTAGATCCAATCCCTTCACAATGCTCTAGGCATCTCACAAGATCGCCTTCCTTTCATCACAACCACACCATCATCTGGTTATGTTCCTCAAAAAACCCTGCCTGGATCCAGCAGACATCAGCAACTATTGATTTCCACAACACTTTTATTTCCACAATTCTTGAAAGGAGTGTTCATCTCTTTATAACCTTTATCTCTTTTTAACCTTAATGATCCCAAACAACACTGGATTTTAAAGTGGCACATTTCACAAGAAGCTCCAGATCAATTGCTATGCTAGATCACCTCAACTATCAGCCTGATCCTCCTCAACGGACGGTTGCATTTGAAGATGGTTGATGGTTTGCATCATCTCACTCCTGGCAGGTCTGTCTTTGTCCACCAATTCGTCCATCAGCTGGTTCAAAATGCAGCTGCACATCATGTTTTCAACCCTTCCTCTAATTCTCCCCACACCAACCCAACTTCTCCGTTCACTGCACTGCCTTCCTGGAGCTGCCCGCATCAAGTTCAAAACCCTGAAGCTTGTCTACAAAGCTAAAAATGCACCCCAGCACCCACTTACCTCTCAGCTCTAATCACACCACGCACTGCACCATGTCCCTCCGATCCTCCAGCACTGCTCACCTGGTCTCACCATCTCTCAGGGATCAAGAAGACTAGGTGGTGACGTTCTAGATGTCTGTACAGGTGAGTCTTCTGACATCTTCCCAACTGTGTTTGACTGATGCCACTTAGTTAGTAAACCAGTTGTAAGTATCTATCCAATCACAGTTACTTTAAAGCACTTTTTGTAAGTCGCTCTGGATAAGTGTGTCTGCCAAATGACTTAAATGTAAATGTCTTTTTTTGGGGGGGGATTTTTCCCAGATTTTCTCCCTAATTTAGTCATGTCCAATTCCTCCCCATCACTAGGCGGGCTCACATTAAGGCTACTACTGCCCATCAGCCTGGAGGGCTGAAGACTATCACGTGTTTCCCTCCGAACCACGTGACGCCAGCGACCGCATCTTTTCGAAAATGCTCGCTCACGCACCGTTGGAGGCAGAAGTAACACACTCGGAGGACAGCGATATCCGCTCCTTCAGCTCACGTGAGCTCACAGATGCCCCCTGATTGGCTGTACTGTCGTGATTAATGTGGAGCACTAAGTACCTTCTCATCCCTCACTCTGAGAGAGCTCGGCCAATCAGCTCTCTCTAGGCCTGCGGCTGCGAAAGGTTACAGCATCACCCGGAAATCAAACTCGTGATCACCGGATGATAGGACGAACACTTTACCACTGCGCCACTCGGAGAACCTTAAATGTACATTTAAATGCCTGTAAAGGCACTTGACAGGTGCACCTCGCCCACTTGCTGTCACGAGCCTGTGAGATATAATTTGCAATCATCTTTTTGATGAAATCAGCAAACGGTTCTTTCCACAGTTTCTCACTGGCGTGGGTTCACCCCCCGCAAACAAGCCTTTAGAGAGACGATGCGATGCATAGAGAGAAAACTATTGAGGTTTGTAGGTAACAATCGTGAGGAGAGAGGGATACAATCAGGGGAACGGCAGTGTGTCACTAAGGACGGGGCAGGGAATGGGCAATGTTGTGCCATACTTGACAAAGAGCAAAGACTGCATCTTGTCACTGTTGAACACAAGCCAAAAGAGCAGCACATTGGAGAGGTAATTTGTTTTTTAGGTGTGGCTCTTGGGCAGGTTGAAGGCACAACGACATACCTTTGTCAATCAAATCTCATAGAAAATTGCTTATTACCTGGAAGTGTGAACACAGGTATGGTGAAGAACGACGTGGGTAAGAGTGATTTGTGTGTGTGGTCTGGGACAACCTTTTTTTTTTTTTTTTTACACAAACTGAATCGTAGTTTTATTCTTAAAGACTCACTGAGGAGTCTTCATTGCTGGGACGTTCCTCAATATTTCAGCACTCACTCCAACACTTTTAGGTCACATGAATCTTCTTGTCTTCTGAACTCTGTGCGCTGTATGATGTGGTTAAGTCATTTGCATGGTGTTTAGGCTAAGAGAAACACTGTCACACAAATGACATTCTAATAAGAAAGTACAGAGCCAGCCAGGATCTAATCTCTCTCTTCTAATTTACTGTACTGTTGAGTTATGAAGGACTGACATAAAATATTGCTGATCTGTCAGCTCAGACCTGACATTTTCAAATCTTTGGAAAGATGACAGAGTAACATGGCTTCTGCTGATATTTGATTGATAAAATGAAGACCTGAACATTCATCAGTACATTTAATTAAAAACAGTTTATAGATGATTAAAACACAGATGCGTTGAGCATTTAGAATGAGATTTAAAGGACACAAATCTTGTGTGTTGTGGGTCAGCCCTGTCCATGCTTTCTTAGGTCATGAGCAACAAAAGTAGCCAAAAAGTAGACCCTTTATTAAATTTGTTTACTTATTTTCTAGAGTCCAGATGCAGGTTGAATGTTGACTAAACCGCATGTAGAAACTAAAGAGTAAAGGTTGTCAGGGATGCTGGACAATTTGCGTCACAGAAACTGATCTGAAGAATTTACTGTAACCAGGTATTTGGATTTCATTTGAAAATCTAATTCAATTCAAATGTTGTTTGCTGTATATGGGTCACATACAGCGACAATAACATCTCATCTAGATAGAAAATTTGCAGTTTCCTGTCACCTTGGTAGAAGGAATACAGGCATGGTAGTAGGGGGCATGGCAAAGCACCAGAGGTTAATAAATTACCAGAGCATGAGTTAAAGTAAAGCTGGAACTAGAGCTATGAATCACTGGCAGAATTTCAAAAATCAATCTGATTCAACATCAAATCTCAAGCAGCTATTTCTATACAGATTTTTTTAAAACATAGGACCAGGATTTCTCAATGTCCAAACTATATTCTGGATTCGGACTACGGGGCAAGTCAATCTTGGACCCAGCATACACGCCCGAATTTAGGAATGCACTAATACAAGTGTAATAAAGTGTATGTTACCAACCTTGAAATGAAAACGTGTTATACTTATCAATAAATTGTTAGTTTTGCAGTTTATATTTTGGGAGATACTCGGGTAGCAAGGTAGCTAACAATCTACAGGCTTTCATATTCTGTCTTGCAGACAGAAAAGCTAAACTTCTGTGTCTTCGTGTCAGTGTCTATTATGTCACCTGTGTGGTGAGGATGCCCTGATCCAAATATGCAAATGACTTCGTCTAGCCACCCACACCTTTTTTGTGCCAAGGTTGAGGGTAGCAGACTGTCGCCATTTCTCTCAGACTAGGCCACTGTGTATTTCACTATATCTGTGTGGGCCTTTTCACTTGGCAGATCTTTTGAATGATCAATTTAAATTCCAGATGAAAAATTCAACTTTTCAGAATGGCACAACCAATCAGCTTCGTCCTTTCGATCCTCCTGGATAGGCTGGTGAAATTTTCAGTGGCTTTCTTCCTTCCTGAAGGATGGGATGCACCGCGAACATGGGCGAGGTTTCGCTCTTTGTCCACAAATAAACCGGCCAGCTATTATATTTCAGATTTTTACTTCAGATTTTACTCCAGAATTACTTCATATATTGCTTCAGATTTAATTCAGATTTACTTCAGATTTTACTCCAGATTTATTTCAGATTTACTTCAGATATTACTTCAGATTTTACTTCAGATTTTACTCCAGATTTACTTCATATATTGCTTCAGATTTAATTCAGATTTACTTCAGATTTTACTCCAGATTTAGTTTCAGATTTACTCAGATTTTACTCCAGGATTTTACTCCAGATATTACTTCAGATTTTACTTCAGATTTTACTCCAGATTTACTTCAGATATTACCTTCAGATTCTTACTCCAGATTTACTTCAGATTTTACTCCAGATTTTACTTCAGATTTTACTCCAGATTTTACTTCAGATTTACTTCAGATTTTACTCTTCAGAATTTAAGTACATTTTACTCCAGATTTTATTCCAGTATTACTTCAGATTTACTTTAGATTTTAACTTCAAATTCATTTTGATATTACGCGTATTGTTGTGTTGTCATTTAACGTTAATTAGTTTAATCAGTTATTTAGGCGTCAAAACAAAGATGCCTATTATTTTTGTTTAGGTATGAAAATCAGTCAAATAAGATTTTTTTAAAATTGTGGTTTACCTTTTTTTCTTAAAACATCTGTTAACATTTTAATGTTTTAAAGATATAGCTGGTTAGGTTGATAGAGTCAAACAGTGGCATTACATTTGCACAACTGGGAATGTATTTTGAATCTTTCTGACCACTTATGCAAGTTGCTTAATGTTGGATTTGATTTGGTTATATGTGAACTGATTACAGCCAAACAGTGGCATTTTTCCACAAGGCTTCGATTTATTTTGTCACAGACATAATGTACCTTGCTTGAAAGTTATAAGCACAATTAATAAAAGTAATTTGCTTATCACCCAACTGTTTTTAAACCTTTGACCTTGAATAGAAATCATATCTGGGCCTTTCAATATTAATAGTGTGGTCATTTAAGGAACACCACATTTTAGCACTTCTGTTTTGGGCTAATTTTTCAGAACCAGAGTACTTTAATACTACTAGAAATCTAGTACTAAATCACTGGATATCTGGATATCTGGATATCACTATATCTTGGGCTGTGCCCACATGCCTACGACTGTATTACAACAGCATAACCCTATCAACAGATTATGATTTGTTTGTTTATTTAGCCAATTATTTTGCTCTACCACACATCAGTGGTAGATTTCTCGCCCTGCCATCCAGAAAGCCCAGGATCAATTCCCTTCCAGTGCCCAAACACCAAACCAGGATGAAATGGGTGGGTTACATCAGGAACGGCATCTGGAGTAAAAACCTGTGCTAAAGTTGTGTGCTGAACGGAAGTTTTCACCTGTGAAAAAGATTAACAACAACAACAATGTTTTGCTCTGTCAACACATGTTTTCGCAACTTTTCGAGGTGGGATTTAGCTAGCCATGACTGGCGGAGGTGGTGACAGACAGGTGAAATTAATTAACAGGTGAAAGTTGTTTAAAATTTTTATTAATACTATATAGCCAAAAGGAGAGGAGAATAAACCATGAAGGTGGTGGACAGTCCTGGGAAACTTATGAGATACTTTATATTTCCACTTATTCACCTTATAATAACAAGCTCTGTTAACTTCCAGACTCCTGGGTTAAATACCAGATGGTACTGTATTAAATGAAAAGTGAATGCACTAGGTTATACAACCTTGTTCAACATGATCCTTGATTAGGGGTTAGAGAGGGATTTGTGATTCAGCCTTGTGTTAGAAGTGGAGACACAGAGTGATACGTATAGTTCAATGTCCCAATGCAGTTAATATTATCACCACTTATGAAAATGCATCAGATTATTATCTCAAGACTAACTGCTGTATAGTTTAAATGAAGTGGCCATGCAAGCAGTTTGTATTTAATTACTAAAGCTGTGGTATATTTTACAGGAATTTTAGACCATTGGTTGCAAGTTTTAACTAAATAATTTTAAAACTGTAAATTTCAATTTTTATTCAAAAACAAACCTTCATCTCAATGAATAGATTTGACAAATAAAAGCTCAATTATCCCTCTGGTGACTAGGGGTATAATAATTTAATGTGTTAAATGTAGAGAAAATAATAGAATCAAATGTTCTTCAGCACCTTAATTTGAGTATCAACGTCTTGGCTATGCAAATAAATAGTAAAAGTTTAGCTTGGGGAGAGCTTGTGCCTTTGCCCCGCAGACAAGAAATTTGCTTTCTCTCATTCCTATGTAAGATTATCCCCCTGACCAGGTTACTACCGGTTATCCTTGTGTATTTATCTCCTTAGAGCAGGTAACACACCACGATGTACAAGAACATAGACATTTTAAGAGCCTTCCTGTCTGAGAGGACATCACGTAATGAAGATGACAATGTTTGAACGTTAGTGCTGTTTAGGGTCATATACAACAATTTGCAGGAAGACAGTGTCATTTCTTTTGCACTAACTTGCACAGGTAGACTCCATTCGAGTTGTAAAACATCTCAAAGAACATCAGTTGAAAGAGGATGCATCTGAGCTCAATTTTAATCGTCATGGCAATCGCTGTGAACACTTATGTACATGTGATTTTTCAGTTTTTTTATTTTTAGTAAATTTGCAAAGATTTAAATATATACTGTGTATGTATATATATATTATATATATATATATATATATATATATATATATATATATAATTAAGATTTCAAGACAGTCAGGGTATTTAAAAGAATGATACTTTATAGCCAAAAGGAGTAGCTGTAAGCAGAAGAATGAGGCTTTAAAATTGCTAACACTTTTAAAGTAGAATCCTCTGGTGACTCTCTAGAGAATCAGACACTTAACCTGCATAATCATTGCAATTGCACAGCCCAGTACATGGATTGTTACAACTGAATGTTCTGGTAATGCTTTAAGCAAATATAATTAAGTATTTAAAGTTGTAAACAGTGCTATAATCAACGCAATACATTTTCACCCCAACCAAACTCTAACTTCTCTAATTCTGATTGAGTCTTATTGACTCCCATTGCTGCCTGTTCTCAGCATGTAAAGCGGCTCACAGCACCTATTCCCTTATTTTTCTCAGATTTGTTTTACTTTGTTCAAGTTCATGTCCTGTCTCCTTCCCTGTATCATCATCGGTTGTTTCACTATTGCGTAATGAATTCTTTCCTGAGTCTTGGTGACTCTCACACCCGTGCCCTACCTCATCTTGCCTGAACATGGCCTGACCCCAAATAGTGAAAAATCAAATCTTTGTATAAAGCTCAGACATTTCTAATGATAGCACCTTATAACCTGACAGTCACAGGAAATGAGATAATGAAAACCTTCTCACAGACAAATCCACCAGATTATGTCGAAAATCTTATGCTTAACTGTCTTTATTGAATTTATGCATGCTTTAACCTTTACAGCTGACTAATGTGCTGTTCTTTAACTCTTAAGCAGCATGCTAGTTTAATGAACCAGTTTTGGCCCACTCGAAATTATTGACATAATATTTGTTTTCTTTTTCTTGTATACAGGGTCGTAGGGGGTCTGGAGCCTATCCGAAGAGATTTAGGGAGGGGTACACCCTGGACGGGCTGCACACACACATTACAGGTAATTTGGGAACCCAAATTAACCTAATCTGCATGTTTTTGGACTGTGGGAGGAAACCCACCAATCACAGGGGAGAACATACAAACTGCTTGCACACAGACCCGAGGTGGGAATTGAACCCTCCACTCTGGATATGCAAGGCGACAGTGCTAACTACTAAGCCTAGAGTGTGTTTAAAGAAATCTCAATTAGCTGAATCATGCATCTTCACATCTAATTTAACAAGCTGTTAAGCCTTAATGTTTTCTGTATGCTGTGAATAACAAAAGGATTTAAAATTACAATTCTATTCTATTCTATTCTATTCTATTCTATTGCATTGTATTACTTTACATTACATTACATTACTTTATATTACATCACATCACATTGTACCACTGCCCGGCCAAAAAAAAAGTCACCCACTCTAATATTTCATTGGACCAATTTTAGCCAATTTTAGCTTTGATAAAATAAAATAAAAAAAATCATTTCTTTCCAAGATTTTGTATTGATGGTGGGAGAGGCAGACCTGATCAACAAAATCAACCCAAGATTATAACACTGTTCCTACAGACTTGAACGATAGGCACCAGACATAATGGTTGCATCACTACCCTCACGCACCCATCGCTCTGGATCAGTGTAAATCTGGACTCATCAGACCACATTTCCATTGCTCCACAGTCCATCCTTTATGGTGCTTTTTTCACATTAGTCTCACTAATAAGTGGTTTTCCTAAGGCTACACTGCTGTTTAGTCCCAATCTCTTGAGGGTTCTTCTTCACCTTGTTTGTGAAGTGCTCTTACTTGCTGTCTCCCCCCCCTCCTTTTTTTTATTATTTTTTTTTTACAATTTGATTTCACTAAACATTTAAGTGACCCCCATCACACTCATTCAGGATGTTTTTCTGACCACATTTCTTTGATCGATGACATATTCCATAATATCCTTCCAACTTTTAATAATGCGTTTTTTAGTTCATAGCTTAGTAGTTTCAGCAGTTTCCTTAGTTGATGCAGGACAATGATATGACCCTTCTAAAACAGAGTAACGTTTTTTGTCATGAACACAAGATATGTCTTCTCACATGGTTGTGTAAGAATTGAGAAGCTCCTCAGTTTAGGTTATGGTTAAATAACTGTTTGCTTAGTTATATCCAGGTGGTGACTTTTGGCCGGGCAGTGTTTGATGCTAGCATTGGATGGTTAACATCTAACGTGGTTGATTTTTCCTTTTATGTTGCTAAAATTATTATTATTATTATTATTATTATTATTATTAATAATAATAATAATTTATTTATTTTATTATATATGTTTATATAGAGACACTGGCCACTTCATTACGTACTGAACTGCTCATTATCAGTGAGTAAATATATAATCAGTGAATCACATGCATGTAAATGTGGCCAAGATGATCTGCTGAGGCTCATATTGAGGATCAAGGTGATTTAAATAACTTTGAACGTGGCGTGGTTGTTGGTGCTAGGCGGGCTGGTCTGAATATTTGAGAGACTTCTGATCTACTGGGATTGTCTAATTTTAGAGAAAATGGTGTAAAAAGAGGAAACATCCTGTCGGACCTTGAAACAGATGGGCTACAGCAGCAGAAGACCACACCAGGTGCCACTTCTGTCAGCTAAAAAAAAACAGGAAACTAAGACTGCAATATGCATGGGCTCAACAAAATTGAACAATAAAAGATAGACAATAAAAGAGACACGTTGCCTAGTCTGATGAGTCTCAATTTCTGCTGCGACATTTGTATGGTCTGTCAGAACTTGCCGTAAACTACATGAAAGCATGAATCCATCCTGCATTGTATCAGCAGTTCAGGCTGGTGTTGGTGGTTCAGTGGTGTGGGGGAAATTTTCTTGGCATATTTTGAGCCCCTTCGTACCAATTGAGAATGGTTTAAATGAGTATTGTTGCCACCGCGTCCATCCCTTTATGACCTCAGGATAACGCGTCATGTCACAAAGCCAAAATCATCTCACACTTGTTTTCTTGAACATGACAATGAGGTACTCACATGGCCTCCACAGTCACCAGATCTCAATCCAAAAGATCACCTTGTAAGGTGTGGTGAAAACAGGAGATTTACATCATGGATATGCAATCGATAAATCTAAGCAACTGCCTAATGCCCTAATGTCAATATGGACCAAAATCTCTAAAGAATGTTTCCAGCACCTTGTTGAATCCATGCCATGAAAAATGAAGGCAGTTCTGAAGACAAATTGGCCGAACCCAGTATTAGCAAGGTATACCTAATGAAGTGGCTAGTACTGTATAATTCCCATGCTAGATTAAACCAAAAATTTACTTGCTAATTATGATTGTTGTTAATCATTCTGATGTACTGTATGTACAGTAGTAGTAAAATGGAATTACCTTCTCACATAAGTCTTGTCATAAGTTGGCGAGTGTTGCATCTAAAAAAAAAGTTAAAAATCTTTTTTTATTCAGTTCATTTTATTCAATTTGCTCTGTGACCTTGTCTCTGATATTTTTAGACACCCCAAAGCTTTCCTCTAAGCTGAGATCAGTTGTAAACGTCTAAGTTGTTTATAGCCTCATGTCCACTTATTAGGCAATATTCCACCCCATTGCCTCTGATGTCTCTTCACAGCTTCCTTTCCCCTTTATATACACAACTCTCATGACAAAGAGTGCACTTTCAACTATCAATCCTACAAATGTACAAATAATGGCCATTTAAACAAAAACAAAACTCTATTATATGTCTAATGTTAGAAATATTTCTAAACAAACTGACAATCTTCAAAGTATAATTCACGTCAGTATTGTTCCCTTAGCTCTTGTCCCATCCCTGGTCTGTTTAGCATGGCATCTCTGAAGCTGCACCAGCAGCGATGAGTCCTGTCGATTTTTTTCCCCTCAGAATACTAATGAGTAAAACTTGAATGCTGCATCAATCATGATTTATGAGATGGAAACTGAAGTCTATGAAAAAACCTGGAGAAGAACAGAGATTTGTCTCGAAACAGCGCATCATCAATTGTCTGAGATTCTGAGCTGTCATGAAACGTTAACTCCTCAGAGCAGCTCGCTTTAAGGAAATCACTTTTGGATATGGTAGGTTTATTACAAATTTTAAACTGGCAATAATAAACGAAAAATAACAACAGAAATACTTTTATTATTATTATTATTATTATTAGTAGTAGTAGTAGTAGTAGTCGTCGTAGTATTTATCATTTTAATAAAATAAAAGGCAATTTAATTTAATTCATAAAAAAAGAAAAAAAAATGCCAATCAATTCCAATTGAATTTTAACAGACCCTGTCAATGAAGGAAGTAAAAGTATCTGAGGCACCCAGAAAGAGAATGCTAACCTGGAGAGTGGAAGCTAATCTGAAGAAAAAAAAAAAAAGGTAATTAAATGAGATAATCTATAAAGTAAAGGGTAAGGAAAGGGTAAATATTATAAAAGAAATTAAAAGCTATTGTAAAGAGTGTAAGCTAACCTAGTGGGTAAAAGCTAATTTTAT
>CM059204.1:43408742-43455013 GCA_030347435.1 Clarias fuscus | reverse complement strand
AAAACTAAAGCTAATGCGGAGCATGAAAGCTAATTTAGTGGGTAAAAGCTAATTCAGAGATTAAGAGCTAATGTTAAAGCTTATGTAAAGAGTGATAGCTAATCTTGAGCAAAACCTTCAGCAAAAGTTTAAACATTTGAAAGATATTATGTTTGTGAGAACAGGATGGTTTTTAATGGACATTTTATTTATTTATTTATTTATTTATTAAATTAACCTATCCTTACAGTTTGCCATAAGGAAATGTAATACATATCAACTACACTCACCTAAAGCGATTATTAGGAAGACCATACTAATACAGTGTTATGACCCCCTTTCGCCTTCAGAACTGCCTTAATTCTACGTGGCATTGATTCAACAAGGGCTGAAAGCATTTCTTTTAGAAACGTTGGCCCATATTGATAGGAGAGCATCTTGCAGTTGATGGAGATTTGTGGGATTCACATCCAGCGCACGAAGCTCACCCGTCCCACCACATCCCAAAGATGCTCTATTGGGTTGAGATCTGGTGACTGTGGGGGCCATTTTAGTACAGTAAAACTCATTGTCATGTTCAAGAAACCAATTTGAAATGATTCGAGCTTTGTGACATGGTGCATTATCCTGCTGGAAAGTAGCCATCAGAGGATGGGTACATGGAGGTCATAAAGGGATGGACATGGTCAGAAACAATGCTCAGGTAGGCCGTGGCATTTAAACGATGGCCAGTTGGCACTAAGGGGCCTAAAGTGTGCCAAGAAAAGATCCCCGACACCATTACACCACCACCAGCAGCCTGCACAGTGGTAACAAGACATGATGGATCCATGTTCTCATTCTGTTTACGCCAAATTCTAACTCTACCATTTGAATGTCTCAACAGAAATCGAGACTCATCAGACCAGGCAACATTTTTCCAGTCTTCAACTGTCCAATTTTGGTGAGCTGGTGCAAATTGTAGCCTCTTTTTCCTATTTGTAGTGGAGATGAGTGGTACGGTGGGGTCTTCTGCTGTTGTAGCCCATCCGCCTCAAGGTTGTGCGTGTTGTGGCTTCACAAATGCTTTGCTGCAGACCTCGGTTGTAACGAGTGCTTATTTCAGTCAAAGTTGCTCTTCTATCAGGTGGAATCAGTCGGCCCATTCTCCTCTGACCTCTAGCATCAACAAAGCATTTTCCGCCCACAGGACCGCCGCATACTGGATGTTTTTCCCTTTTCACAGCATTCTTTGTAAACCCTAGAAATGGTTGTGCATGAAAATCCCAGTAACTGAGCAGATTGTGAAATACTCAGACCGGCCCGTCTGGCACCAACAACCAATGCCACACTCAAAATTGCTTAAATCACCTTTCTTTCCCATTCTGACATTCAGTTTGGAGTTCAGGAGATTGTCTTGACCAGGACCACACCCCTAAATTCATTGAAGCAACTGCATTGAAGTGATTGGTTGATTAGTTAATTGCATTAATGAGAAATTGAACAGGTGTTCCTAATAATCCTTTAGGTGAGTGTATATGAATTTGAAATACACTGATCAAATTCTGCAAGAGCTGCTCTGACCCAGTTGTCTAGCCGTCAACAAGTTAATCTTTTTTTCCTCTAGTTGATGTGTTGGAAGCAGAAAAAATGGCAAAGTGTATCTATAATCTGACTGACTTTGACAAGGGCCAAATTGTTATTTCTAGAGGATATACTAAATGTTATATGTCAGGACATACTGTACCAAAAGTGATCCAAGGAAAGAAAACTGGTGAACTGGCGACAGGGTGATGATCCAATAGAAGCACTACTGTACTGTAGATCAGATTGAGGAAAAGGTTAATGCTGGTTGTGATTGAAAAGTGTCAAAACACACAGTGCATCACTGTTTTGGTGGCAAAAAGGGGAACTACTCAATATTAGTCAGCTGGTCATAATGTTATGGTTGATTGGTGAATGAGTCATATATGGTGCATGTCTGGAACTGGCATTCATATATATTATTCTAATATATTATTATATACAGTATAATAATATGTAGCAAGAATATTTGGAAACACACACACATATATATATATATATATATTCTGAATATATACAGACACTTCTAAATGGCTTCTCACAGCAGATGTCTGGGACGTTGAGTGAATTAGCAGTATATCTGTATGCTAGGTCAGATAAGCGAGCTTTGCAGTAATCCAGTCTGCTTTTCCACAAAATCACTTCCAGAGTGTGTGAGATGATATGAAGTGATAATGTCTCATTTTGCACCCTGTAGAAAAAATCAATTTTTACCTTCACAGTGCAGGTGATGTTCTGTCTTCAGAGGTAGAGAATTTGAGATAAGTCCTTAGTGCTTCATTTCATAATAAGAACCTCAGGCTTATCTTTGTTTAACAGCAGAAAGATAATGTCGATGTCACCTAAGCATCATGTCATCTTTAGTATAGACCCATGTGAGTAGCAGCAGTTTAAATTTTACCTGGGTGTAAACAGGATCCAAGCCAATCTATAGTGAGGGCCATGGTGAGACTTAGTTGTTATCATTGCTGGCTTACAATTTTGCGACTGGGAGTTCAAATGTAACCTACAACAATTTTGCTTGCTTGCATTTCAGCTGCTTGAAATGATCAACACCTTCCCTAGCTACAGTATTCAAAAATCAACCCAATGATGAAAATGAGAGGGAACTGGGAGGGGTACAACCATTGTTGCAGGGATGTAACTGAGCCGT
This sequence comes from Clarias fuscus, assembly GCA_030347435.1. Taxonomy (NCBI): domain Eukaryota; kingdom Metazoa; phylum Chordata; class Actinopteri; order Siluriformes; family Clariidae; genus Clarias; species Clarias fuscus. The sequence continues at coordinate 43,452,318 of CM059204.1, read as the reverse complement.
GCTTGTCCTCTAACTAAATTAATTGTGTAGCTTCAGGATGTTTTAAACTTCCTTTTACTGAGATTTGTCAGGTTTATGCATCGACACCAACTCACAGTGTGCTGCGGGGTCTTTTAAGGGATTTAACATAGACTCTAGCTTTTTATTAATCCAGTTAGCTCGCACTCAACCTTGGTTTTTAGTGGACTAACAGTATTGATTCATTCTGTAAGTCTAGAGATAAAGTTGTGCACTAGATTATTAGAAGAAGAGGCAGTGAGAGGATAGAGGAACAGGTTTTGCTCTCTGATCAATTTGAAATGTGTGTTTGAGGCTGAGAAACCAGCAATAACGATTTTTTTAATTACAAAAAAGAAAAAAAATGTCCTTATAATGATGTCCAGATCAGATCTGACGCATTAATTCCTGTTTCATATTTAAGTGGAAACATGGGAACTGATACAATGAATGCAGATATGGTGGTCAGACATGTCAGACAGGCTATACTTAAAGGCTGAGACTGTGTCTGAGTCCCGAACATTAATTGGCAGGCTATTCCATAACTTTAATGAGTTTAATGAGTTAAATGGGTATTTGTTGGATCTAAAGGTTTCGTCCGATGAATATTCCTTAAGTTGTGTGGTAATTAAAGCACAGTCTCAGTCAATTAAACATCCCTACAGCTCATGAAGATCGCCTGCCTGTGAACGAGCAAGTAAATATCCAGTGTGAGAGTCGAAGCAGGAAATAGAAGGCGTTCTGCTTACTGTGCTTGGATATAATCTCATATTTTCTCCAGATATAAACTGTGGGATTTTTTTTTTTATAGAAAGCACCACAGCCAAACAAGTTCATGACTTTCAGTAGAGCAGCATTTCTTTCCACTGTGTTTCTCACCATTACTATGACTTATAGAAATTTTTCAATTTTCTACCACCGAACACCTCAAACGGCCAAATTTCCTGACTTATACATCAGCTGTGAGAGGGGACAAAAGGAACTGAGAGGTCTAAGAGACTTAAAGCTTCTGAAACAAACAGACAAAAAAAAAGATTCAGTGGAACCTTGGATTATGAGCATGATTCGTTCCGGAAGTTGACTCGTGTTCCAAAACACTCGTAAACCAAATCATCATTCCCCATAAGAAATAATGAAAACTCAAATTATTCGTTCCACAGCCCCCAAAAATAAATACATAAAAATAATTAATACAATCTATAAAATGAAAATAAAACAAATCAATCTGCACCTTACCTTTAAAAAAAAGTACAAATAAATCCTGACAGATAAGTCAGGATAAGTGTGGTGCGCACAGGCGCATATTAACGGAATCACTTAAGTTTCACAACAAACGGACACATAAACACAGTGGAAACACCGTTTTAAACAGGGAAAAAAGAAGTCTCTGACACTGGCGTGAGCGCATACTATAGGTATCACTTTTTAAGTTTCACAACAAACACACACACACAACAGAAACACCGTTTTAACAGGAAAATAAGAAATCCCTCTGACCTGATATTAATGGAATCTTTTTTTTTTTTTTGAAAGAGTGACGCTCAGTGTCAAAATAAGAGTCGCATGCATGATACATGATACTCGGCGCTCGTAAACTAATACTTGTTCAGTTTTATTAAAAATCTTTGCCCAGTTTGCGGAACACTCGTTCACACTCTGAGTGCTGGAATATGGCCGTTCCACCAGGGAAGAAACTCCATAGATGTGATATCAGTGCATTCAGGTCGTCATCTGACTTTATTTTATTGCCACAAAACATTACTGAGACTAGACTTGACCGACTGAAGCAACCCAAGGAGACTGCCTCCAGATGCTTTTACTGTGGGTGCTGACGACCATGATGTGTGCATCGCTTCATGTGCTTCCCTTCTTTCTCTGATGCGCCCATCGCTTTAGGATAAGGTCAGTCTGAACCCATGACCTTTTTCTAATTCTCCAAAGACAAATCTGTATGCTTCCTAGCAAAGGGAGGACTTTTCTGAAGAGTCTCAATGACATGGGTTTCTTAATCAATCATGTGAGTTCTCATCAAAGTAAAAATCTGCCCTCTTCCTCATACACAAGCTCACAGATACCCAGTGATTGAAGAGCGTGTAACTTGATTACCTGATAGTTCAGTTATAGTTTGAGGGAAAATTAAGAGAGGCTGGTGAGCCGGCATGACGCAGTCGTATAAAGCGGCTTTAACATTGACATTCCATCACATTAAATAATAGAAAGAAGTGTGAATCCAATAAAAGGTGCTCCAAAAGGAATGAATCACTTGTCCATGTGTTGCACATACTGGAATCAGCTCGAAAAGGTAACGTCTCACCACTCTATCATTGATTATTTTCCCATAACTGTACAACATGGAGTGCTTTATTCATTATTTATTCTATTAAAAAACAGCTTTTATTTATTTTAGACAGGCTTGTAACAATGATGAAAGCCTCCAACACTCTGCAAGCTTATATAAATCACCCTGACCTAGAGCAATATCTTTATGTTTGCTATAAATAACAGCTGTAAGCAGTGTCTGCAAAGAAAACAAGACTTTTGCTTTCACGGGTTAAGCCTTTGATTTATTGAACAGGACGGACAATACTATATAATACGGACGATACAGTGGTACAGGTCAACCCTTCTGCTTCTGCTTCAGAAAGCTTCCTATAAGGAAACACAAAGAAACTTCGTGTTTGTGTTTGTAAATCCAAATTTGCATTCTGGGATTTGGAGATGTTTTTCCAGACATGGATTTAAACTAATCTGGTCAGTGGGGAATCTGCTGTCTCGCTAAATCCTGTTAGGCTAAAACCGAAAAAAAAAAAAAAAAAAAAAAAAAAAACTCAACACTGTGAAAAACTACAGCAAAGAGAGCAAGTAAATTCCTGAGGTTTATTTCAAGTTATTTTATGTATGCTTTTAATAATACAATAAAAGTACCAAGTGAAAAATGATTTCAACGGTGATTTTGATCTTTTTCTGAGTAGGCGACATAATCTTAAAAAAAAAAAAAAAGAAAGAAAGAAAGAAAGAAAGAAAGGGGAAAAAGTAGATACAATGTTGATATATATGGGTGCCAATACTTTATGCAGGCCAAAAGCTGGGTGTAACAGGAACTTTTTCAAATCTTAAATGTATATTTTAACTTGGATGTCTTTTTTTACAATCTGACTTTAAAGAGAAAGAAAGGATGAGGACAGATGTTCATCACGTCTGTCAAAATCGGTGTAAAATGTAATTTATTTGTTTTTCCCAGTTACCTCTAAGAATAAATACACGTCCTCTTCATTACAGCTTCTCATTACACTAAATTTCAACAAGTCTGTGCTACGGTGCCATTCGCCAACACCACCGTAATCTCCTGCCTCTCACTCGTATGTCTTGAGTCCAATTAAGTGATTGAGACAAATTAGGCTGATTAGATAAGGTGACACTCCATTAATAACAGCAAGCTCAAAGTAATGAGTGAGAAAAATGTTACTCCGGCTGCTGTACAGTGTGTGTGTGTGTGTGTGTGTGTGTGTGTGTGTGTGTGTGTGTGTGTGTGTGTGTGTGTGTGTGTGTGATATGAGGGTATAGAATGCTGAAAATAACAAAAAGAGGAGCAGGTGGGGGGGGGGGGGGGTGTCACTCGGTTCTATATTTTCTATAGAGGCCATAGAAGGAATTACTGGGTCACATCTAAGATCTTTAATGTATAATAACGGACTGTATGCAGCCAGATTATTCTGATTAAACTGTTCAAAATAACATATTAAAATAAGAGAAATGAGGACTATTATGGGGCTGACCTGACCTTGAAACCTACAGGCTCCTGATCCAACTCTCAGATATAAAGGCCCCTGATCCGACACTGAGACCTACAGGATTATAGTTGTATGTTGAGAGAACTACAGGCTCCTAGTCCCTGGGACATACAGGCTCTGGTCACACCCTGAGACCTACATTCTCATAGATACATTCTAAGACCTACAGGCTCTGGTTCCTCCTTGAGACCTACAGATTCATAGTCCAACCAAAGGTTTCTTCCTCATGTCGTCTCAGGGAGTTTTTGCTTGCCACCGTCACCTCTGGCTTGCTTATTCAAGATTCAAGATTCAAATGTGCTTTTTTGGCATGACAAATATTTACATACATAAATATTAGTACATAGACAAAAAAAAAAAAAAACAACAACTAACAAACAACAACAACAACAAAAAAGTATAGAAAGAGTAATAATAAATAAATGTACATAAAATAAAAGAGTACAGACATTTAGTCAAAGATGAAGCCACTCTTGTGAACATTATTTAAAAACGCATATATACTGTACATAATAATAATAATAATAATAATAATAATAAAATGTATGTCTTATTAATGACAAACTGAGAAAGCGATAATACTTTTTAAAAATGATTTTCAAAAGGTATATCTAGAGTTTCAAGTAAAATTCAAGTAAAGCTGCTCTATGTTAATGTGTTCTGTTAAAAGCAGTATATGAATAAATTGTATTAAATTGAATTCAACTAAATGAAGTTCTATGAATTTCTACTCCTCCTATCCCTGAAATTATAAACTTGTGGGAAGTAGGACAGTGGTGGCTCAAATGATTAAGGCTTTGAGTTTCTGATTGGAAGGTCGGGGGTTCAAACCAAAGCACGGCCAGGCTTCCATTTTGAACCCTTGATCAAGGCCGTTAACCCTGTTTGCTCCTGGCCGAACCTGCGCTCTGACCCCAGCTTCCTAACTGGAATGTACGGAAAAAAAAAAAAGAAAAAAAAATCATTTCACTATGCTGCAAGAAACATGAGACGAACAATTTAATTTCATCTTCTTATTGTGGTCGCGACATCTTAAGGCAGACAACCTTGTAGCCGTGCCTACAAACTCCTATACTGTATGCCTTTATCATTCTATCCCTGTAAGCTCCTGGTTGAACCCTGTGGTCTGCCTGTGGTAACACACTCTAGCCAACCCAAGGTGCACAAACTTCTTCACCTCTCCTCTTAAAGGGTATAGATCCTACTCCAACTTTCAGCCCCCCTGAAGGTTCATAGTCATGCCATATGCCATGCTCATAAAGTACTCCTTCTGCCACCCTGAGCCTTTTGCTTGTCATCTGACGCCTACGAGTTCCTACTCCTGATTTATAGGCTTAGAAGCCCTTATATATCAACACCCAGTAAATAACCACCTGACATTAAGGCCATGTTTTGCATGTAAACTCAGTAGGGATTATTCAGCCTTTCAGCCAGTCATGATGATAAGACACACCCCAGTCTGATTCCGGCTTTACCCCGGCGATTCACTAGCATTAATGGATTATGGATTAATAAAAAAGCACTCAAAAGATAGGAATAGTTATGCAGTTCTTTATCAAAACAAAGGCGTGCTCATATTTGGGGTAAACACTCTAGCAACGATTATTCATCGCAGAACATCCTCCTATTAATCCATGTGTTTTTTTTTTAGAAAGAGGCAGCAATCCATGAGATAATCTTTTTCTTAAATAAACATGGACGTGCTCTGCAATCACATAAGTATATGGGGAAAATAATGGGCATGTTTAATATTTTATACCTCTGTTAAATCATTTCACTCTGTTTGCAAGGCTTTTATTAATTCTGCACCACACACACCTAATTGAATAGGCAAATGACAAATATTATATACCAGCTGCTCAAGACCGTTCTCTCTGTAATTTAGTTTTTGTCTTGATGGGATTTATAGCTCAAAGAGCACGGCGATATACTGTATGTACTGTACGTCTGTGAAACTGATGTCAGTGATATTTAAGACTCCGGGATGGACGGCGGTGATTTACTTTATCGTTGGTGTTCTTTGGTTGTGCACGCCCATGCTCATAAATCTTAGCCTTCCTGTATTATTCACTACCTGTGATTACAATTAAATAATTCATCTGAAATCCTAAATCTCAGCTTATCTGTGTGCTGAGCGACATACACACAATCATGAGAGGAACAGAGTGTGCCCCATACCTGGCCGAGGCAGCAACGCAAGACACCTAATGGAAAACGTTTCCCCTGGGACCAATTAAAGTGTGTGTGTGTGTGTGTGTGTGTGTGTGTGTGTGTGTGTGTGTGTGTGTGTGTATATAATATGCATGTATGAGTGTGTGTATGTATAATGTGTGTGTGTGTGTGTGTGTGTGTGTAATACAGTATGAGTGCATGGGAGTGTGTATGTATAATGTGTGTGTGTAATATTAGTGTATGGAAGTGTGTGAACGTGGGTGTGTGCATGTGTGTATACAGTAATATTAGTTAATGGGAGTGTGTGTGTTAGTGCGTGTGTTTTACAAGTGGGTGTGTGATATGAGTTTATGGTGTGTGTGTGTGTGTGTGCGTGTGTGTTTTAGAAGTGTGTGTACCGGAGTGTGTTCCCTTACAGAAATTTGAATATCGTGCAAGAGTTCATTTATTTCAGTAATGCAACTTAAAAGGTAAAACTAATATATGAGAGACTCATTACATGCAAAGCAAGATAGTTCAAGCCGTGATTTGTCATAATTGAGATGATTGTGGCGTACAGCTCATGAAAGCCCTCAAGTCTCAACTCTCAACGGTTGTTGCTTGAGAGGTCGAATACTTTTATCTAAGCCAGAGTGGGTATAGATTAGTGTGGACAGGTTTGGGATGTACAACACAAAAGTATTTAGGAAAAATGTCTCGGGATACGTTGCTGTAACCCTGTTCCCTGAAAAAGCGGGAATGAGATGCTGCATGAAAACCCTATTGGAACGTGAAGCACGTGTGTATCAAACACACCAAACTTTGAAAGCTTGGTAGTTTTGGAAGTTTGGTAGCTTTTGAAAGGGAACTGAAACAAAGTGTTTCCATTTAGGGAAATAAACCCGATTACATGAAAACATATATTAATACATAAAAAAATATATATATTAATTAGTATTTTCAATTAAAATAGTAAACATATGCATGACATTGAAAAAAATCATTCATTTATTTTCTGTGCTTGGTGGGTTTTCTCCAGGTACTCCGGTTTCCTCCCATAGTCCAAAGACATGCAGACTAGGCTAATTGGCATTTCCAAATTGTACTGTTGTGTTTTATTGGTTGAACTGTCTTCAAGTGTAGTGTAGCATCATGGAGAATTCTTTAGAAATGCACCATGGTGCACCTGATGGAAACACAGCCAATGGCTAGACTGGCAGGGATATACCCTGGTAACCATGTTGCAACTGGAACGCATCACTTTAAAATAGCAGGGTTTTGCATACTGTATGTGACAGAACCCAAAACAAAGCCACCTGTACCTTGGGGAGCACTGTTCGTCATGGATCTTCCCCTAAACCAGTGGTCTCCAAACTTTTTTGGAACACTGACAAGTTTTATGCAAGAAAGTTTTGGCCATGGTACGGCCATCACATGCTTGTAACAAAGCACAATAACGTGTATAATATATACAACATACTGTACCATAGCACAGAATCAGTGTGAGCTAGGAGCTCGTTTCCCAGGGACGAGACGTTCCCATATATATAAGGGATGGGGGACAGTGATACCTGACGTGTATTCCTCATGTCCAGTCTGCTCCATAATTATATTTTTGTTGCTGTCACTACAGACAACACTGGGTCACAAAGATAGGATATTGGAAGTGACAGCAGGATTTTTTGTGCTTTTGTGGTGATTTCAAGATATTCCTCCTTGATTTCAATACAGAGCGTCAGCAGTTGAAGTTGTCTCAAAGACACTTTTAAGGCCACATTATACAGAGCAGCCTTGGAACATGTGAATCACATGTTGCGATGTGCAAAAGGATGCGAATCGGACACTATCTGATCATTTTTTCAAAATAAAACACTATGCATACTCTGATAAAAATGAATCAATAAATACATAAATAAATAATTCTGCATGTCTGAGACACATGCTAATTTTTGGTAGAAAGTCATACTCATGGTTCACCATACCCATGGTTCATATCTTAGGGTATCTGCCCTGGCACTCATCACCAAATCTCCTGGTTGTCTGGCTGGCTGACCCCACATGTTGGTTTGCTTGCTTCCAAAGTCTTTTAGTTTCTCTGAAGCTAGTCGTTGATGGCTGGTAAGTCTTTTTGGTTGCTGTTTCAGGGGGACTTTGGTGGTTTATACTCCAGGAGCTATTAATGATGTCCAGCAAGACATCATTAATCAGGCACTGCAACACCGCAAGAGCTAAAATGAGCCCTTACGGCATCACACAATGTGCATAGTGGCCAGAGGTGGTGCTAAAATCTATGTTCCATTCATCACCCTCTTGAATGCTCACCAGTTTTTATGCCCCGTGTACTGTTGGTCGAGTTTAGTGACCTCTCATCTGATAAAGCTGTTCCAGGGCATCTGGTCCTCACAGCACATATTAGATGTATTTTTACCACAAGGGTGAAACTGGCAGAAGCTGGTGTAAGGGTGTGTAATTGGGTAAAGGTGTGTCCAGTCAGTTAACAGATGAGCCGGATCATGTTAACTATGTTTTAAAGTCCTTATCAGCCCTCTTCGTAGACTAGGCTGAGCTTCCAGTACATACTGTATGTAACATCTTCTTGTTTAAAATGTATCTATGCGGTCTGTATAAATCCAATAAAACGTCATAGCCAGGAGCCTATTGAGGGACTCGGGGCACAAGGCAAAGTACAGCCTGATGCTGTGACAGTCCATCGCAGTTCACGAGCACACACTTACTCACACACTACAGGCAATTTGTAAACACCAATCAGCCCAGTCTACATGTATTTCGACTGTAGGCGGAAACCCAAAAAAGCACAGTGAGAACATGCAAACTCGGACCTGAGGTGGGACTCAAACCCCCAACCTTGGAGGTTCAAGGCCACAGTGTTAACCACTGCATCACCGTTATACTGACTTAATTTCATTTATTTGGATTTTTTACCTTTGTGTACCATTAGTGGCTTTATGTTCCCCAAACCAAGACAGTTTTATTATACGTTTTCTCTTCTATCTTTGTAATACCTGTCTAAATTCCAGGTGTCTTCACAGTCTATTTTAAGGTGAATGCACAGCTGACGTATGAGGAAACTTTCCAGTGATGTCATTGCACTTCATTTGCACTTTCACTTTCTGCTGAGTAACACAGCATGACAAGGTGTTTAAGCGCCAGACTGTTCCCGCAGATTTATTTCTGCTCTACTGACTGAGTTAGCCTTAACTTCTAGAGATAAGCACTATCATTACAGGGTCGCCCGAAAGTCTAAATCTGCAGGCAAAATGTGTTTGAAAGTGTAACTTACAGCAAATGCTCGAATTGACATTGCAGCACACTGAAAACAATAAAGTTAAACCTTTTTCAATGTATCAGAACTGATGTTCCATGCCGAGATTATTGTCACCTATTTAGCAATATTTTTGTTAGTCTGGACAACAGACTTCATATCAGCCCAAAGAGAAAAGTTTCTTTGTTTGCCGAAAAAGAGTTTAAATCATTGACATCACATGATTTTTATGCGCTTTACATACTGTTGCATAATTAATCTTTGGGAATACTTTCAATTTTGTGTAATGTTGACTGTCAGGGATAACCCCTAGAGGGCGCCTAGCGCCCAGAGATTTGTGTTGTAGTTTGTTTTGTTTAACTTCATTTCCCATGTCGCAACTCGGTCAGGTGACATGGGCGCTCACCTGAACCGAGTTGGTTATTAGTTTTATTATAAATAGTTTGGATTCTTTGAGTTTCTTGTCTTGTCTTCTGTTGATTTCACCCAGTAAATGTTTGTAAGTTTAGTTGTGTCTCCCATTACCTTTGTACGTGTTTTAGTTTCGTTTTCACTTCAAGTATTCTGTTTATTTGATTTTCCCTGTTTTGTTTAAATAAAACATCGTTCCTTAAAACACCTGGACCTCTGCGTTTATGCCTCGCACCCGATGCATGACAGTTGACAGTATTCCACATATCAAAACAAACAACAAGTATATGTTTACTGTAAATATTTAGTAGCGTAGCGTAATCTTTCCAATGAAAAAAGAGTGGCAAATGCATAAATGCAAATAATTCCGTACCTTTACACTCAAATTTAATATTCTCAAAATTAATAACCATGTAACGTCTTCTTTTTCATAAAAGTATTGAAAGATAAGATAAGCAAACATCTTTAACTTAAAAAAAAAAAAAGCAACAAGACATATTAACAAAGCTACATTTAACATTTTTGAGTGGGACATTTTAAATATCTCTCTAAAAACACTAAAACAGCATCTGTAAATGTCTCCGTGTTAATTTTAGAGTTAATTGTAGACGTTTTTATGCACTAAGCTGAGGCTGTAAGTGTTACTTCACAGACAGCAGATCTGAGACAAGTCAACACTGTAGTCACACAATGTCAACACACATACTGATGAACAGTCTCATTTAGGGAAGTGTTACAGCCGTGCTTAGTTTCACATTTCGGAAATAAAATTATGACGATGCCTTACTAGTATTTAACCTTAAATATTGTTTTATTTTTACTCTACTATTTTAGTAACTCAAATCTAAAACAAAACAAAACAAAAAACTCATGACACACATGATCATACAGTAAGTGTAAAGATTTATGTCTGGTCTCTCACTCTTGAGTAAAGACATGCATATGAACAGTTTGACAGAAAAATTAAATAATTAAATTTTTGCTGATTTAAGTTTTAAAAAAAAACATTTTTTATTTATTTACAGAATAATTAAAAAAAATATTTTAATAAATGTGAATTGTGTGTTTTTTTTTTTTTTTTTTGCAAAACGCCATAACTCCACCACCCACAGTTTTGGCACAATGAATAACACAGTTTGTGTTTGTGATCATTTAAGGATGCAGTTAAGTATCAATAAAAAAAAAGGGAGGGGGGAGGGGTGGAACAGAAAGGTTACACTATAAGCTAACTCCACCACAGTGCTTACCGTTTCGTACGCTCATCATGTGCGCCATAGCAACTAAGAGTATGATATATGGTCCGCGTGCTGGCGCCCCTCACACTGTTCCAGTGTTTCGTCAGCCCTTAATTCTTCCTGTCGTAATCACTGCCTACTTTTTAATTCTGTGACGAACGCCCGTGACAGGCTCAGGATATAGCTGATGATGCCGCTAACTGCAATACGGTGAAGAATGCACGCTATACTGGCTGGACAAACATCATCGATATTTACTTTACTCATGGCAGCCTCTGGGGTGCACTGCAAATAGTTTTGCCTCACTGATCACAAGACAGAAAAAAGCAACATGATTGACTTGTCAGGATGCATTATGTTCTCTTCTGAATTGCGGCTGCTCTGTGTCAAGCTTTGCCTACAACATGGACGTTCAAAGCTTCTAACAGGAGTATGAATAAAAGAATATGTTGTAGTTTTCAAATGAAAAGGTTTCAAATGAAAAGACAACCTTGTGTGTGAAAGTCTGAAAATACTGCTCATTTATACTTCATTGTGCCAGGAAGCCTTTGCGTGTGTGTGTGTGTTGGCTAAAATCCCATATGACAACTATCACCATTGTGTGTGTTTTTTTTTTATTTTAGACAATGGTGAAACTGATTTGACTACACAGGTTTAGTCTTAGCATTCCATTATGACTGTGTTTGCATGTCTCTTGTTACAGTGACACTGAACAGGTTGACATTTGCCTGCTTATGATAATTTGTTTACCAAAATGTCTGAAAGGTGTAAAGCGTTTGTAGCTTCTGGGCACTGATACTGAGACGGGATTTGCAGAGGCTGGAAGTCAATGCGGTTTATTTCGTAGGTGCACACATACACACACTTGCATTCAGTGAAGAGAGTGAGGCGGGGGAAGGTGAGTTTCGGATTGCAGGGATGCTCAGGGGAGACAAGTCGTGTGACAGAGGTCCTATGTAGCGTATTCGTCCTCCGGCGAGGAACAGCAGCAGCGACGGGCCCGACGGGGCTGGAGAGCAGAGCTGACTGCAGCAGGAGACAGTAGTCAGCTCCCCAAGTCGCAGAGACGCCTGTCGGCCAGCGGAACAGGTTTTCGGAGCTGAGATTCTACAGAGCTCTCTGAATCTGCGAGCAATTGAGGAAAGAAAGATACAATTTTAGCATCACATGGTTTGAACATCACACTCACCGAACTGGCGTCCTGGCTTATTTTTATAGTCCCCTTTTGATTCCCAGCCGTTGAGTGGAAATGGGAAACCAGCTGTGTTGGATTACGGTACCCCACCCCCTTCCTCCTGTCATTGGCCGTGAACCTGGGAGGAGCTGTGTCGTAATCGTAGTGTGTGTAAAGGTTAGACCACCAGCTCACACTATTTTTTTAAACAAATGGTATTCTGAACCATCCTCTGCTCTGGTACTTTCTAAGGTTCTAGACAATACTATACATAGTGTAGCTGGTGTATATCAAGGATCAAGGTTCTCTCAAATTCTCACCCCTTGTACTACACAATTTTGTTACCAATCATTGCTAAGTCTACTCTCCCTGCACTGTATTGCACTGTACTGTACTTGTCTTTGCCTCAACTCCCTCATTGGTAGGACCAGCAAGGTCTACTAGAGTTGAGACCGTATCAATGTGAATGCTGAGGATAGCAGTGCATAAATAACCTAAAAAGCACCATGGGATTACGGTCTGATGTGCCACATGGACACCCTACTGATAGTTGGAGATGTTCTCCCTTGCATGAAGATAAGTGTTTAAAGTAGCCTTCACTCAATTCCCACTCAGTGAACAGTTTAAACGTATAGTTGAGAATTCACCTTTACCAATATCTGACTCCACTGTATTATTACTGATTATTTATAATTGGTGTCACTGCTGTTATGAGGATAGCACAATTGCCTCGCAACTCTGGAGCTAGGGCTTTAAATCTCACTTCTGGACTGTGCGTGTTTGGAGTTTGCATGTTATCCACATGCTTGTTGGGTTTGCGATGGGTTCCCACCATTTCCAGGGTGTCCCCCGCCTTGTGCCCCAAGTTCCTTGACATTGGCTTCCAGCCCAGTCAATTACAGTATGGCCACAGTCCATAGGTCAGCTCATGGTTGGTCTGCAAAATGTTCTATAGGTACCTTGTTGCTTTTCTGCTTCATTCTACCTCATGGAGCTGGTGGTTTTCTTCTATGGAATAGCAGAGATTCTGGTTACATATTGTGGACATTTGGATAGATTTCTTTGTTGTACGTCTGTCTGAAGCAACTTCTTCCTAATTGTTAGCCTCCTCAAAAGAACTGATGCTGGATATTCATCGTTAATTGAGTTGTTCCAGAACTTCAAGTGTGGAAATGAGAAGAAAAAATCTACACAAACAGGAAGATGTCCTCACAATCAAACGGGAGACCCTGGAGTTTTCTTCTGTACCTCCATGCCACCATAAAAAGTTACAAATCTTCTAGATTATTTGCAATATCAGCCTGAAATTGTTAGAGTGTGGAATCTCAAATGCAGTATCATGTCTATTCAAGCAAAGCATGCATAGTCCACTATTAATATTAAAATGCTAGTTAAAGCTAATTGCACGTGGTAAGGTTTCTTGATGCATACTTACAGTATAGGGCAGCCAAATAATCATTTCATGACTCTTCATGGGGTCCTTACGGTTTGTGATAATTGCATGGTGAACATTGCCTGGTGACTCAACTCTTCACTTTTGTTATTTTGTGCTGGTGGAACAAACCATCCCCAACTGCCCCCAACCCTTCCACCAGCATATTTCAGCTCCTTGCTGCTTCTATCCTTATCAGATAAATGCTTGGATTGTTTACTGCTTCATTTGTTAGTCACTTTGGATAAAATTGCCTGCCAGAAGAATAAATGTAGATGTAATTGTAGGAGGGTACAGCACATCCTCATCTACACAGGAGAGAACCGAGGCTGTCAAGAGAGAGGGAGGGATGGTGGTTCTGTTGTACTTTTGCCAGCTTGGTAATTGGATATTTTAATGAGACGCCATATTTCTGCCTTGTGTGGGTGTTTGATAAAGCTGAACTCATAATTAATCTTTGTAGCTTCATTAACTCAACTGACAACAGCAAGCCATTATACACTGCCATATATATATATTCTCCACAACCTCGCTCTCTCTCTCTCTCTCTGTTACTCACTACATGCAGCCTGCAAACCTTTCTGCAATAATTCCATTTTTAGCACGACATCTGATTCTGATTAATCAACTTATATAATGTTTTCTGTCCTTGTAAAATTGTTCAGACTTACCACAATAAAATACCATTCCCATCTCTACAGGCCATTTTTAAACCTATTTCTGAGTTGCTTTTCTTTTTGTTGATGCTGTTCTAAGGACCTTTTTACAAATCCCTTCCTTAAATTTAAGGAATTTATCCCTAAATACTCCAGTGATTTAGCTTATTCTATGGACATACAGTACATTATTGTAGTTCCTAATCAAGTTGTTTCTAATAAAAATGAATTTAAAACCTTTTCTCCATTTGGAAAAGAAACAATAATATTTCCACAACACACACTAGTAGGCTTTAGTTTCTAAGTCCAAGACAAAGAGTAAATTGAAGCCTTTCTCCTCCAAAAATGTTTCCTGGATATTTAAATACTGTAAAAGCAAAAGTTTGTAAAAATGGAGGGACGAGTCACAGTGGTGTTTAGAGTTATGGTTTCAAATCCCACCTCTAGTCTTTGTGATGTTCATAGGTTGTCCCATGTTTGGGTGGTTTCCTCTAAAAGACATGTCGTGTAGGATAATTGGTGTTTCCAAATTGCCTGTAGTGTATGATTGGGTGAGTGTGCTTATGCCATGTCATGGGTTGGCACCCTCATTCAGGGTGTACCCCTTCGAGTGCCCTAGGTTCCATTAGATAGGCGCTACACCCCATAACACTTCACAGGATAAGCAATATGGATAATGGATTGATGGATGAATAAAATGAAAAATGCCACCAGTATTCATATGTATTCTAGCGCTGTGTATTTTTTTGCTTTCTGAAAAATGATTTTTCTTGCTGATTTTTTCTAAATTATATAGCTTTTGTACTTTGGTATGACTTGTTAACATGCACTAATTAGCCATAAAATTTAAACAAACAAAAATTAGCCCAATATATTGTAGGCCACTAGGGTAGATCTGGTGCCTGAACTCCACAAGACCTCTAGGGGTGTGCTGTGATATCTGGCACAAGGACATTATCTGCAGATCCTTTGGGATAATGTTGTGGGTTGAGAGGTGGGGACCCCGTGTATCTGGCTTGTTTTTCCTGGGGCATACCATGAGTGCTAAATTGGATTGGAACCTGGGGAGTTTGGAGGCCTGGTCTGCAGCCTTGGGCTCTTTGCCTGCTGGCCCAGAAGGGCTGCCCTTTGGTCCCCTTCCAAGGCATGGGTGAGCCTTGGGTGATCCTGTCACCAGTTTACCTGTGTATAATTGATACAATTGATCATCAATGTTAATGTGTCAATGTAATGGTTATGTGGGGTTAATGTTATGGCTGATTAGTGCCTATATTGCTATGAAGTATGACATCATATTTCCACTCAGAGTCATAAATGCTGGATAATTACAATATATATTTTATAGTAGCCCAGAAAGTGCAGGGATTGCCATTTGTTTTAAGTCTCATGTTATATGCTCCTGTTTTTGTTTAGGTATGGAGATTTTTTTTATTTGTATTTAAAATAGGTAAGTATTTTTTTTTCTCTAATAAATCTCAGTTAGAGATATAGTTTTATTTCTTATTGTGCTCATACCCACCCTGATACCAACTCTCACGCAGCATCTCTTTCTATCTATTTTCAATGCATGCAAATGATAAATCTGTTGTCTGGTTGCTGTGATTTATGGTACGACCCTGACACAATGAGCTCAGTATTACCCTGTCTTTTAAGAGATGAACAAAAAGTATTTGCTTTGTTTCCTTTAGCTGTAGTGTGAATGGAAATCATTTTTTAAGTCATTGAGTTTTCTGAGCATGCTTATAGAGATTCAGTGGTTCACCACTTCATTACGTTACTTTACAGAGCATACAAAAAAGCTCAGGACTGAGTACTAACCCTTGTGGAGTGCAGGCAGGCTGTTAAGTAGCAGTAGGAGTTAATTCCCTCTGTGATATGATATCTGATATGACTGTGCCTCCAGGTTAGCTCTACCATTCTGGACCACTAACTCTAAAGCTTCCCTGACAGCTAAAACATGGCTTTAGGACACTGTCTGGGCTTACTTGAATTACAGATCTCAGATTAGGTTCATTGCATTCTGACTCTTTTCCCAATTATAATGCATGCCTCTGTCATGGTTTCTCTCGTCCCTGGTCGGTCACCACAACAATTCCGAAAAATGCTGTCCATGTTCAGAAGATCCCAGCCAGTCTTCAGACTATTTTAGCTATTCTCAACACTACTCTCCAGAAGCACGTAGACCTTCTCTAGGAGCTTTCCCATTTCCCAAAATCTATTCATGTCACACTGTAAATAATCCTATTGGATTTCTGTGCTTGATGTTGTTTGTCTTGTCTGTATATTTTAAGAACAAAAGAATGCTTCATTAACCAAATGGGAAGCGGTGTTCATGGTCTCCTCTTAAGAACAGCTTGTATAAAGCTATACAGTATATAAAGCTCGAGCTTCCAAGTGACATTGGTTTAGCAAAGGATGTAGGTTTAGCATTGGTTTAGTGTTTTCACATTATTGCCCAAATACAGTACTGCACTTACCTTTGCAGAATTTGTAATAAAAAAAAAAAAAAAGGTATTGTTTGGATAAATAGGTATTTTGAAGAAATGGAAATATGACTGATTATCTAAATTTAAAAATAAATAAATAAATAAATAAATAAAGATATTGATGAGAAGCCAGTTATTATGTGAGCCCTTTTTAAATCAAAATGATAACTGAAATCATTCAAATGCCCCTGATCCTAAATTTGAACACATTTGAATGTTTGGCCTTATAATTACACACAAGCTGACACATACAGGATATAAATGGCTATCAGGTTTCCACACCTCTGAATTGTGAAATGAATGTAATTATAGTTTGTATTGACCTTTTGCAGACACTTGACTAGCATGACGTCAATCACGAGCAGAAAGCTGTAATACCATTAACCGCCATTAGGCTACTATGTGTATGCATTGATAAATTATGTTGTATTTCAGAGCAAAAAAAAAAAAAAACACAGAACAAATAAGCGATGATTACCAAATGACCTCCTGGATTATCTGATACATAATGGATGAAGAAGATATTAATGAGGGTTTTGGCATCTGTTGAGTAATATCTTGTTCGCCATCCAGAGGTGGCCAGGACCATGGCGGACAGATGTTGTGACACCAGGTGCAAAAGGTCTAAATAAACAGCCGGTGAGTTTCTTAGGTCTTGAAAGACCGAAGCACACTTCATTTAGAACTGCACTGCCTATCAAAGCATGTTAAAGAAAAGGGACTTAAATGTTATAAATCAGAAAAAAAGAGGTATAAAAGATATATATATATATATATAAAATGCCAGTGTATAGATAGTGTGCAAACTCTGATAAAGAAGAGGGAAATTAGGGGTTCTGTTGACACCAATCCACAGTCAAGTAGTCCAACAAAGATTGTGAGGAAAATTATTTGGCAATGAAAAAAAAACGCAAACAATTTCGGCTGATGTCCAGGCCTCTCTGCAATAAAGTAGTGAGGCTGTTTTAAGAAGAACAATAAGAAGGTATTTACACAAACATGGTCAAGTTGCCAGAAAAAAGCTGCTGCTCTGCCAATACCACGAAACAGCCCACTTACATTGTGCCAAACATCACCTAGACATGCCTCAGAACGTCTGGCAAAAGTCATTTGGAGTGATGAGATGAAATTTAAAGTTTTTTTGGCCCCAACCCTGACTATGTTTGGATCAGGCTCACCAATGCAAATTAGGAGAAGTCCACTACCAATACTGTAAAACATGGAGATGGATCTCTGATCTTCAGGATTTATGTGAGCTGGGAATTTAATCAAAATTGGTGGCAGAATTCATGCAGCATGTTATCAGGAAATATCAGACCAGGTTGCCTTTATTAGTCTAGAAGCTGCACATGGAACACAATGGGACTTTACAACATGATCAAAACAGTGATCCAGGGCCAAGACGAGCCTTCAGTAGAAACACCAGAAAGGTTCTGGCGTGGCCATTGCAATCTCCTGACCTCAATATCATATCAAACATGCATTCCATGTAAAACAACCCAAGAATGCATGGGACCTGAGCGCCTTTTTGGAAAGAGGAATGAGCAGCTACAATCTGAGAAGATTAAAAGGTTTCATTCACAACTGTCAGCCATCACTGATGCTAAAGGAGACAACACACCATATAAAGAAATTATATCTATATCTAATTATTTTCAATATTGTCATGTTTTGTTTAATGATGGTGCTATTCTATGACACCTTATTAAATTTGAATTATATTAAAAACAAAAGAGTATATATATAGCAGTGTCATTTTGAGGATTCCAAACTAACAGCTATATATGTACCAGGTCTATGGCAGGGACAGGGAGGAATCGATTGTAATTCAGGAATACATGACAGACGGAGTAAAACGGCCCGAGACATTTCAGATTAAAGGTCTTGCTTTGATGTGCAAGCAGAGTGCTCCTATAGGAGATGAAAGCGCTGATAATGTGAGCAATTAGTCAGTGTTATTTGTGAAGCATCCTTTTCTTCTTTGAATATATGCAACACAAAATAAACCTTTATTCCACAGAGGTCTTGGGTTCTGGATTCTGATTGGTCTGAAGGTTTAGATTAATTAAATTAAATGTAATTTAATTTGTATAACGCTTTTAACAATGGGCATTGACGCAAAGCAGCTTCAAATAAATAAATAAATAAATAAAGCTTATCTATCCATCCATCCATCCATCCATCCATCCATCCATCCATCCATACATACATACATCCTTCCATTAGCTGCACCACTTATTCTATGGTTGGGTCTCAGGGAGTCTTGAGACTATCCCAGGGAGCTTGGCATACAAGGCAGGGCACCTACCAAACGCACAACACATCCCACACACCCTTTGTCAAATGGTCATTTTGCTGCCACCTTCAGGACAGATGATAAAATGTAAGAGAAGAAAAAAAAATACACTGCAAAATAAAAGGTCGTCTCCTGGATTTAATTACTTCAGTAGTTAATACAGTTCAGCTGGCAGCAAGTTACTAACCCTAACTGATGTACAGTACTGAAGAGCTTCTCTTTTCCTGCACAACCATGTCAGAAAACATACCCTGTGTTTATGGCAAATGTTTCAAAAGGGTAAAATTATTGTCTAGCAAAGAAAACAACTGAGGAAAAAAACTACTAAAAATGGGAGCATTATTAAAACCTGTATGGATAGTGGTGAACCATCATTCTCACAGAAGACACGTGGTTAGGAAAAAAAAATGTTGAATGAGCATGATCAGAGATAACTTAAGCGCTTGGTGAAATCAAATTGTAAGTAGACCTCTCGGATATGTTTTAATAGTGTAAGGAAAAGCATTTACACACATAAAATATGTAGAGAACTCCAAGGATTGGGACTAAACAGCTGTGTAGCCTTAAGAAAACCTCTTATCAGTTAGGCTAATAGGACAAAAGGCTTCCAATTACTAGAGACCATCTAGTCTGATAAGTCCAGATTTACCCTTTGAAAGGGGAAGAAGCAAGACAGATGACGCGATGCACCCATCTTCACTAGTGCCGACTGTACAAGGCTGTGAAGCTTATGATCTGAGGTTGCTTCTGTTAATCAGGTCAGCAACATTATGTGGCAATAAAATGATATCAGCTGACTACCTGAATGAGCAGGTTTTTCCTTCAGTGTCGTTCTTCTTCCCTGATGGCATGGGCATGTTCAAGGGTGACTATGTCAGGATTCATCGAGCTCAAACTGTGAAAGAGAGGATGAGACATCATTTTAACACATGGACCAGCCACCAAACAGTCCAGACCTTAACCCCATAGAGAACCTTTGAGATGTGCTGGAGAAGACGCAGCGGTCCAACTCTCCCATGAGAGTATGAGACATTTTTTTGTTTGGCCGGGCAGTGTAATTAAGGTAAAAGTGCTACTGTATGTTGTATAAGGAATACATCCCAAACATAGGATGTGCTTTGATAGAAAAATAATCAACTCCATTTCATCAATAATTGTGCTAATGCTAATTAATCCCGTGTTTGGATTCATAAAATTTCATCACGGGTTAATTAGAGGGCAAAAACATTGACTAAGCTGTCATTAGGTTCATGTGCAGTGCTCGCCCTCATCCATACTAGTCTTAAATAAATAAACAGGTGGTAGGACGGGTCAAAGTGTAATCAGTAATGGCACTCGAACACTGTGAATGCATCTCTATGCGTGTCTGATGAGCCTCCTGATAATCGCTACAATTAGCAATAATTTGAGGCTAAATTATTATTATAATATTTTTTATTTTAAAATGATTTTTCAGTAAACGTCTCAGAAAGCAAGACCTCAGTCGCCTGACATGGCTCATTTGCTGCAAAAACCGAAACAAGCCTCATTATCTCCTCATATTAACCTGAATTACCCCGATAACGACAGTCTCAACAGGTCCCTTAGCTGGAAGGAAGCCAGATGCGCAGTGGTGAGACGGCACGTTATAATTACACCATCGCATAATAATCGACTTCCTCCACGCTGTCTTGGCTGCAGAGATCAGCACCAGGCGAGCTGTCTGAAGGAGCTGCAATGTCATGCTTAAATCTAAGAGCTAAGCTGTGAGAAAGGTTTATGCTCAAGTAAGAACAATATCTGGACTGTATTCTTCTTCTTCTTCTTCTTCTTCTTCTTATTATTATTATTATTAATAGACTGTTTTTGATAAGTTTCAGAGAAAACTGGAGAAAACAAACATCCCCACGAACATAGACAGTACTACCCCGCATTTACAGTAACCCTACATTGGTACATACAGGTTCTTAGTTAGTTAGTTAACTAATTACAATGAAACTGAAACACCGGCCAATTTAGTGTTGGAGGTTTCATGGCTAAATTTGACCAGACAATTCATTGATTGCACACTCCACCAGTAAGAGCAGAGTGTGAAGGTTTGCTTGAAATATTGCAATGCACACAACATTATGGGTGACATATCAGAGTTCAAAAGAGGACAAATTGTTAGTGCGCGTCTCGCTGGCGCATCTGTGACCAAGACAGCAAGTCTTTGTGATGTATCAAGAGCCTCGGTATCCAGGGTAATGTCAGCGTACCACCAAGAAGGACGAACCACATCTAACAGGAGTAACTGTGGACGCGAGAGGAAGCCGAATTATGAATTTAATGTGCACCTCAAATATTGGGCTGTGGGCAATATGAAACATGTATTGTCCTCTGGTGAGTCCACCTTCATTGTCTTCCAATGGTGCAGGGTCCAGTTCGAACATTGTATCCTGAAGGCGGTGCCGTGTATCAGGATGATGATGCACCAACACATGCAGCAAGACTGGTGACGGAGTGGTTTGATGGACATGAAAGTGAAGGTGAACATCTCCCATGGCCTGCACAGTCACCAGATCTAAATATTATTGAGCCACTTTGGGGTGTTTTGGAGGAGCGAGTCAGGAAACGTTTTCCTCCACCAGCATCACGCAGTGACCTGGACACTATTCTGCAAGAAGAACGGCTCAAGATCCCTCTGTATCTGTCATTCCCAAGATGAATTGATGGTGTATTGGCTGCAAAAGGAGGCCCTACACCATAGGAATGAATTATTGTGGTCTAAAACCAGACGGTTCCGTTTCATTGCCCAACCCCTGTAGTTTTTTGTTAATTTATCTTGTAAATTTATGTAGCACCTTGGTCCTGGAGGAACGCTGTTTCGTTTCAGTGTGTACTGAACTGTATATGGTTGAAAACTTGACTTGACTTGGCATTGTATAATGTTGTGATATACTCTCTCCAGCTACATCAGTAGGTATAACTTCCTAGTACTGCGTTAGACTGGTTTTGTCTTCAGAACTGCCTTAATTTTTCATTTCACAGATTCAATAAGTTGATGGAAACATTTTGTTCAGAGATTTTGTTCCATATTGACATGAGGGAATCATGCAGATGCTGCAGATGCTAAATGCTTTTTTCCCTATTTTGATGCTTGGTTTAAACGTCAGCAGATCGCCCAGTCCATGTCTACACGCCTAAATGCACTGAATTGCTGCTGCATGATTGGCTGATTAGATATTCGTCTTAGCCAGCAGTGGAACAGGTGGACCAAATGTACTGGCTTGTCAATGTCTGTGCATGTAAAGTACTAGCTAAGCAGAAGGTTCCCTGGTGGACCAATAGTCCAATAACATTCAGTGCTCTTACTGCTGTGGCCTGGGGTTGACTTAGTCGCTGAAAAAGATTAGAATGACACAATATAAGGTGGTCAATAATGTCTTTCTGCAGAGCAATGGGGATTGGGTCATTTGTTCAACATTATCCCAACCTTCTGTCATCAACATTGGTACAACATCATTTAATGAAAGGTGTTCTAGGTTACAAAAACAGTGTTCCAACCTCAGTGACGGTGCCACAATGTTTTGACAACCATCATCTCGGTCGGGTTTAGAAACTGCAGGAGATGAATAAAACATGCCGCGTGGTCTGGGGTGCGGCGTTTTTGCATAGATGTGAGCTGGTAAAGTGAGCCGTGAGACTCGAACTGAGCCAAATCACAGAGCTGTCGTGTGCTCTGGAGGTTTTAAGCAAAGATTGGATGTTTTTTTTTTTCTTTTCTAATAATCTGTGCAATTTCCTTGTGCAGAGTAAAAGTGTGTACTTCATAATGAGTGAAAGAATTCTAAGTTATGCACTATAGGGATTGACTTTATAATTGTTTCGATATGTTCCATTATTTATGTGCAGTGTAAAAATAACCCCAAAGTAATATTTTCACTTGCGTTCAGATTTGGCTTCAGAACTAGTGTGTGTGTGTGTGTGTGTGTGTGTGTGTGTGAAAGCACCATAACATTGTTGTAACTGCTATTGCGATCATAAGATGCAATAATACTGTAGGTTTGATTCATGACGTGAAGCTTTGTTTCATGTTAAAATTACTACTCATTCCTCTCTCCTGCCCGTCTCCCGGTATTACCGAATGTGTGCAACTTGTTCTTCCTTTGATTAGATGGTTTCCGCTTTCTTTCCTTCTTCCTACAACCTTTAGACTAGGGTGCCATCATCACTACGATTGTTGGATTTCCACAAACAAACCTGATGCCAATTTAGCACAGATGCTTTCTTCCTGCTTCCACTTGGAGAAGGAGAGCAGAACGAGCCCTAATCTTCAAACCTGAGCTACAAAAACGAGATTATTCCTTGTGGAGAATAGAATGTAACAGCAGCAGTTGTTTCATCAGAGGTGTGAAAGTCTGGAGGAGGGATATAACCGAGTGATGCAGCTCACTCACTCCTGAAGTTCAGAAGACTTCAAGAAACTCAAATGACATTAAACTTAAAAGTGTGTGTGTGTGTGTGTGTGTGTGTGTGTGTGTGTGTGTGTGTGTGTGTGTGTGTTCATGCTCCAGCTGTAATACTCCACGCATTTACAATACTCTATATTTTTTCAAACCTAAATTACCTCACTCCTTTACCAAATGCACCATTTCAGTGTCTAGGCAAAGAAGCCGGGGGAGGGAATCATCTTATATGAGGTCATTTTATGGAAATAATCTAAGTGGCTTGTTTAAATCTGTGAGGAAACTATATATAAAAAAAAATATATATATATATATATATATATATATATATATATTTTTTTTTTTTAATAGTATATTTTATATATATATATGGTTTTATTTAATTCATTAATTTATTACTGGACGTTTTCCCCCCTAAATATATTAGATTCATTAAAAAATGCAATGCAAAAGAAAAACTGTTTATATAGATATGAATAAAATCCAAGGTAAAAACTTATATACAATTTATTATACAACAGGAGAAAAATGAAGAAATATTAGAAAAAGGGAGGAAATATTGACTTTCCAAAGTGAGAAATATTTAATAAAAATAAAAATAAATAATAATAAAAAATATCTATCTATCTATCTATTTATCTATCTATAAAACTAATCTGATAAGAGGTTTAAGGTTTATTTCACTGAAATTATTCAAAATTTCTCATTCTGAAAAGTGTAAAGGCACACCAAGGATAACGATTTTGAGAAGGACCAACACTCGGCTTCAGGATAATATTATTGTTAACATTTTCTGTTAAATAATAGAAATTTTCTTGCATCACAA
The DNA here is from genome assembly GCA_030347435.1 of Clarias fuscus. NCBI lineage: Eukaryota > Metazoa > Chordata > Actinopteri > Siluriformes > Clariidae > Clarias > Clarias fuscus. The sequence continues at coordinate 43,428,153 of CM059204.1, read as the reverse complement.
TTATCGGCACCCTCCTCCAGTGGATAAGCGTGTAAGGCGTGAGTTTGCTGGCGTTCCTCTTCAGGTTCTTACGTTTCTGTTCGCTTTCACTCTTTCACTCTTCGGGACACTGGATCTGAAACATGAAGCACATGTGTGCTTCACAAACACGCCTCCAGCACTGTTTCTTCCTGTCATGTGGGAAATTGGGCAGATTTTTATTCTTTTTTTTTTTGTTGTTGTCCCACCGGTGGGAAAGCGCAGGGTGATGATTCACAAACATGAAGGCAGACGAGGCATCTCTGCAGGAGTGCTGATGTGTCCCTCAGCAAGGGTGTACGTGTGTGTGTGTGTGTGTGTGTGTGTGTGTGTGTGTGTGTGTGTGTGTGTGTGTGTGTGTGTCTGTCAGAAAACGCAGATGACTTTTAGCAAATCTTCAAGGATACGCTGCATCCTGACACTGTGTGGCATCGTCTTCAAACTGCGCCTTTGTTCTGTATTATTTATATCCCTCTCAACAGACATCTAGCTCTGGCTTTCTTATTTATTTATTTATTTATTTATTTAGTTGTATTTTTTTTTTTTACTTCTTTTCTTTTATTCTGTCTCTTAATCTTTCAGGTTGTGAGTCCATGAAGGACACTGAACTAACCATCTTCAAGAGAAAATACAATTTGTCTAGTACGATGCATCCATGATGACAATATCATTATTTAAACATAACATCGGCGTATTATACTGTATTTACAGTAAACACTGTGTAGCGCTCAGGAAGCGAGTACGCTCATGTTATTACTTACATTCTAATAGATGCAAGCGCTGATTCTCTCAAGAGCCTCTCTTTATTATCTCACTCGCCAACCTACAATGTGTGTCGTAATCAAACCGGGACTTGCGATGTTATTTCAGGTTAATGAGACTCTTAAAACCTTTGAATAATGCAAACATTTTAAAGGCAGCCATAACGGCCGAGGTAGCTCGGAGCCCACTGCAGTCGTCCCCTTGAACATTTCAGTGAGTGGAACACCTGAATCCTTGAAAATCAACAGGAAACTTGTCACCAATTTGAGGAGAGGACACATCTGTCTGTGGGAACTGTACACTCAATCATTCAAGAACACCACTTGCACATAACCGGACCTCGGCTGGGAGTTCTTTGGCCTGTTGAAGGAGTTTCTTCAGACGTGAAGCAGGCAGTCTACCTTTATGGTATTGATCATTACCTGGTATTCTTCACCATCACCCTTCCTATCTTGTCAAAAGCCCACCACAGAAAACCTTCAATCTATCACCCCTTCCTCTGTGTCTTCCTGTACCTGATGACCCCTCCCACACCCAGACTCTTTTGCCTCTCTACCACTAGAGATGGCCACCAATACCTTTCTCTCGTCTCTCTTTTCATCGATGGACCTTCTATGCCCTCTGTCTTCTAGAATAAAAGAAGATTTCTTGTCCGGCTTCTTGACTAACCGAGGTATTGCGCAACAACACAAGGCAATTAAGAACTGCAGAGAGAAGATGGAAGAAATCACAACTTGATGAAGATCTTGGCCCTTACCATGCTCTTCTCTCCAAATTCTCATTTGACGTGATTAAAACTAGAAGCTGGAAGCTTCTGCACATTATCTCCACAATATCTTCTCTTCACTACTCAACCAGCTTCAAATTGCTTGGACTACCTGTGACAGAGGACCTAACATGGGGTAATACTATTACTTCTGCCATAGGAACGGCCCAGCAGCGCTTCTTCTATCTGAGGAAATTGAGAAGGCCTATCCTTTCTCAGCAGCTTTTGGTGGACATTTACCGTTGTGCTATAGAGAGTGTGCTGACATATGGACGTCTGGTGTGGATTTCCAGCTGCACTAAGGCGGAAAAGCAGGGAAAAATCACCAGGACCAGTCTCCCGGAGGTTAGCACCATTTACACCACACGCTGCCTTCGAAGAGTCCTACATGATCAGCTTCACCCTGCACATCACCTGTTCCATTTACTGCCCTCAGGCAGAAGGTATAGGTCCATATGCACCAGAACCACAAGACTGTCCTACAGCCTCTTTCCAGCGGCTGGTATACCAGATGATGGTAGACCAGATGATAAATGGAATGGTTGATGATGGTTGTGATGAAGCGAGGGAGGTCTTGTGAGCAGTTACCTCCCTCAGCAGTTACCTCCATCTCTGCCTATGCCCCCATCTATTCCTACTGTACATATCGTATATCGCTCTTACAATAACTGTGAACTGGACTTGCATTGCTGCTGCACACACAATATGCACACTTTATTACATCACATGTCAGGAAGATGATGCTCTAATGATAGCTCGTTGTTATTTATTCTCTGTTATTTATAACCATGACAATAAAGTTAAAGTTGAAGTTGAACCCACTGGTTCTTCCAGCTCCATCCTCTCTGACTGTTGATGACTTCACCATATTCCATGATGGGAAAACAGCAGCCAGACCTTTGCTCCCAACCCATCCCAGAACTACAGCAGGACTTCAGCAGAACTTCAGGACCTTCTCTTCCCTCCTTTAGCAGAATTTTTCAACCTGGCAACTGATGACATTCAGCACATCATCTTGTCTTCCAATTTCACCACCTGTTCATTAGATCCAATCCCTTCCACAGTGCTCCATCTCACAAGACCTCCCTCGCTTCATCACAACCATCATCAACCATTCCATTTATCATCTGGTCATGTCATCATCTGCTGCTTTTAAGAAGACAAGTTTTTTGTTTTTCCCCCCATCCTCAAGAAACCCTGCTGGATTCAGCAGACAGCAACTATCGCCCAGTATCACTTCTCTCTTTTCTTTCTAATATTTTTTAAAAGGACTGGTTACAAACAAATGTTTCTTTATTTCTCCCAGAAAAACCTCAATGGATCTAACCAATCTGGGTTCAAAGTGACACATTCCATAGAGACCCCCCCCTCTGTCAGTCACTGAGAAGCTCCATGATGCTACAGTACTGTAGATCAGCTAAACTGTCATCTGTCGTTAAGATGTCCTGAAGATGAACACAAGATTCTTTTATATGTTGTTACAAGCCTTGGAATGTTAGTGTAAAAATAAAGGCAATTTTTACTCTCTGAACTGTGTTTGGTTATTCTGGACAATCGAAAGACCCACTTTGATTTGAAGACCTTTCATAATAAGACCAGATGATAAAAGTATCTTTCGATGTTACTGTGGGATACGAAACCTTAAAAAGGCTGATTACTTCCTCTTTAGCCTTTTTAATATGTATACTGTGTGTGTGTGTGTGTGAGTGTGAGCATACATTTTGTGTCTGAGTAAAGCTTCATTCTGTCAGAATGAGTGGTGGGTGTAATTAAGATGCTGCTCGTTATCATTTGAATGAGCGGTTAATTATTATTTCTTCATTTGGAAACATTTACACAGACAGAACGCCAGGCTTCATTTATCACGCTGGGAAAATTGTTCCTATCCTGCATTTTACTCCCAAGATTCCCATATAAGGAGAGTCATGGATGTGAAACTCAATTTGCGTCTCTAAATCTCAAAGCAATCGTCGACGAGTCGCTGTGCTTTTATATTAACTGTTTAAAACCGCCTCTTTATTTAAAGCACATAATGACTATTACAAAAATCCATAAATAATAAATAAATAAATAAATAAGTAAGTAAGTAAAAATTCTGCTCTCTTTATAAAATTTGTCCATTATTATTATTATTATTATTATTATTATTATTATTATTATTTGTAATGGGCATGGCTAAAGGTGCATCAGATGTGCTGTGAATGCACTCCATCATGTACCTGTATAGTTAATGCATGCATAGAAAACGAGGGAAAAAATTAATTAATAAAAACTATTTCATGCCCAAACTGAGATACAAATTCACAAAGTTCACAAGTGTGTTAAGAAAAAAAAAATCAGTACAGCTGATCTTATGGCTTAACAACAAAATTTCAAGTGCTTTTTTACGGTGTAACTGCTTTTCATCTAGCCCCGCCCACAATAATAAGAATAATAGTAAGGCCTTATGCATATAAAGAAACGACAAAATGATTTTCCTTTTTTAATGCATGGATTTTCTCTAGAGTCACTTCCTTTATGTGATTCAGATGAAATGATTAATTTGCTATTAATTAAACCGGTTTGTAAAAGCCACAAATCAGTGCTGAGTCTCCATACATGGAAATTTACACATACTCATAGAAAAAAAAACCTAGGAGGGAACCCTTCCAGGGGTAATTTGATTGATTTTCATGAACACTACATAACAATTCACGAATAAAGTCTTTGTATCCGGATTGATAAACAGGATCTAAAGTAAAAAACGCCAAATATTGTCCTATTTACAGTAAATGAACTTATCCTTGAAAAATCTACCCTGAAATGCAATCATGTCTCTGAATCAGCGAGCACGCTTACCTCCACATTCACCCAGCTTCTTAAACACTTCTGCAACACTACCTGATTAGAATCCTTAAAGAAAATCATTGCGGAAATAAAATGTGCCCGCGTGTACGCAGGCTAGAGCGCTAATCAGGGCCCCTGCTGTAACTTAAACTTTTGTTCTGTTTAGCTAATTATTAAATGGTGAGGGCGCAGCCGCTCCAGGGCTCGAGCGTGAAAACCCCAGCGGTGCGAACGATCTGCTGCTCAGCATTGCTAATTAATAAATCCCTTAATTAGCTCCGTCAAGGGCGAAACAGGCATTTCAAGGGGAAAGTTTCGCATGCTAATGGCCTTGTGTGTTTCTATGAGACAGCAGGAACCAGCCTGGGTGTTTGTGTGCATGTGTAATTGTGTGTGTGTGTGTGTGTGTGTGTTTGTGCTAATGTGTGCTGATCGTCAAGAGAACATACAGCATAATGGAAAAAGAGGCTATTAATATTGTTGATCTATGTTTTTTAAATGTTGCATTAATGTTATTAGTAGTAGTAGTAGTTGTTGTATATTGGTGGTGGTGGTGGTAGTTAGTACTTATTGTAGTAGCAAGAGGGAGGATGATGATGATGATGATGATGATGATAGTAATAGTAATAGATGCTGTTTTTGCTTATATAAATGCTTATTCATAATAGAACTAGTAATACATACAATATTAGTATTAATATTAGTAGTAGTATCAGTAATAGTAGTAATAGTAATATGGCAAGTTGTTTGAACCTTTATTTGAGATTGCTGATATTAAACACTGTTTGATGACCGGACATGCTAGTTAACTAATTACACCGAAAATGCTTACTAGTATCCCTAGTTAAAGCAATTTTGGGCTTACTAATTAACTAGTAGGCCAGCTTAGTGGTTGGCACTGTCGCCTTGCACCTACAGGGTCCGGGTAAGAGTCCGGTCTCTGGTCTGTATGAATTTGCATGTTCTCCCCGTGCTTGGTGGGCTTCCTCCTGGTCCTTCAGTTTTCTCCCACACTCCAAATACACGCTGTGATGAATTGGCACCCCATCCAGTGTGTAAACCACCTCTTGCATCTACCTGGGATTGGCTTCAGGCAGGATAAAGCGGTATAGACAATGACGATGAGACGATGAGTTAACATTGTTTAAAAAAAAAATAAAAATCTCGAAAGAAGCTTCGACTTGTTAACTAGTGAATACAAAAAATGTGTAACTATGAATACAACCAGTGGAAGGCAATTTGGTTTTACTAGTTAACTAGTAACTTACCCCAGTGAGCCTTTTGGTATTCACTAGATCTCTCACTCACTCTCTATACCTCTTATCCTGTACAGAGCCATGGGAGGCCTAAAGCCTATGAAAAGAAACTTAGGGCACTAGGTAGGGTACACCCGGGACGGTGTACCAGTCCATCACAGGGCAAACAAACACACTGACATACTGCGGGCAATTTGGAAAAAAGAAATGAGCCTGATCTGCATGTATTTGGACTATGGGAGGAAACTGGAGTACCGAGAGGAAACCGACCAAGCATGGGTAGAACATGCACAAAACTACACACTTGCATACAGACCCAGGGCAGGAATCGAACCCTCAACCCTGGAGGTGCGAGGTCACAGTGCTAGCCACTACAACACCTTCCAAAATCTCCACTAGGTAAAGTTTTTTGAGGCTCACTATCTATGTAGAATAACACAGAAAAAGTGTGTACCATGAGATGTTTTTTTTTTTTTTTTTTTTTTTTCAGTAAACCACAAAGAAAACGAAAGGGATTAACTTGTCACTGCTTGACGTATTTTTCCTTTTTGCCTTTAGCAATGAAACACACAAAACGGTGGAATCAGTTTCTATTGTCAGCAAGTACAACAGAAAAGTAGCTCCTCTGCGTCACTGCTTTTTCTTTCCTTTTAACTTGGTCACATGAACAGTTTATCAACAGAAATACCAGGAATGGAAGTACAGTATCTTTGCTGCAAGATATCCATGCTATCCCATAGCAGTGGTGTAATATCTAACTACAGCTGGACCAACAGAACAATCAGATCTAACCTGTGGCATTGCTGTAGTATAACACCAAAAAAAAAATCAATAAGCCCTATTCTCACTAATTACTGATAAGTCACTCATTCACTGTCTATATCGCTCTATCCTGTATACAGCGCCATGGGGGGGGGCTGGAGCTTATCCCAGGACAGTTAGGGCATGAGGCAAGGTACACAGTAGCTAGATACCTGCCACATCATACTGTAGCAGCCTGCCAGTAAGTGCCTGCCAATTCATCGCAGGGCACACACATACAGTACACACGCGCTCATTCAAACATGATCTGCAATTTGGGAACGGCAATTTACCTAACCTGCATGTCTTTTGAACTGTGGGAGGAAACCGGGGAACCCGGAGGAAACCCACCAAGCACGGGGAGAACATGCAAACTCCATGCATACACACACAGACTTGACGTGGGACATGAACCCGGAGTAAGGCAACATTGATAACCACTAAGCAAACCATGCCGTCCTGATAAGCCACACATATGCATAACATAACCACAATATTTACCTAATGCGAGTCCTTATGAATAGGAATATTATGGAAGTGGAAAAAAAAAAAGACAAATGTGGGAGGCTTTAAATAACAGCACAGCAGGGTTGTGATTACACTGTGACTTTAGATAGGGTGTGTGTGTGTTAAGCTATTGCTGTCTTTAATATTATAGTATCAGGCTAGAAGGAAATCTAATAAGCTTCAAATAAAATTTGAAATGGTTTCATAAGTAGTTTAGAATCCATTTGTCATGTGGAAATGTCACTACAGGAGGAGACGAGAGACCGCTGCGGATGGCAGGTGCAAGCCAACAAATTTGCACACAAAGTATGCACAGGCGCACACAATAGGAGAAAAGCACACCATGCGTCATGATAAATAAAATAATATCCCAGAGATGCCAAATGGTCAATCTTGCAGGGGTCCAATGGTATTAACTTGTGAAGCAATTAAAGTAACGAATATACCAGTATACTGTATGTGTAATAACTGTGGTGGATTTGGTGTCCAATCAACACCAAGGAGCACACCTCCAACATCACCTTCAGTTCAGGAACATCTCACCTCATCATTCCTCCTGCTGAGTTTTTCCACATAGGGTTAGGGTTAGGGTTAGGTAGTTAGGGGTTAGGGGTTGATAAGTTTATCTTATAAACTCTCTCTCACTCACGTCATGTCATTAGGTAACACAACACGATATGATAACACATACAGTATGAGGTGGTATCAAAAAGTTTCGAGACTAGTTTTGTAACACGCCAACAGATGGCAGCACAAGGCAGCGCGCACAGTCATAGGGAGCAGCGACCATCAATTTCAACCTTCAACCTCCTTTTCTGTAATTCAAGGTGTTTTGTGTGGCACATGTGCTTTAAGAGCAGAAGAACATCACTGGAAGATGACGAAAGATTAGGATGACCTTCACCCAGATTAACACTTCAACCAGCCCAGTCAGCGTGCTGTGGATGACCCAACCTTCATGTCGAGGATCACTCCCGGTGACGAAACTTCAGCGTACGGATACGAACCTGAGACAAAATAACGATCTTCACATTGTCATCTCCACGACCAAAAAAGGCAAGGCAGGTCTGCAGCTCGACCAAGCGCATGCTTCTACGTCTTTTTTAACATTCGCAGCATCGTGCATTGAAAATTCAACCCCATGAGCCAGACCGTCAATAGCGACTTCTTCTGCCAGGTTTTATGGCGTCAAAAGCGGCCAGATCTGTAGTGGGCTATTGTCAGAACTTTATGATACATGAGATATGTAACAAAGTAAATGGACTCAGTTACCACCCACCTCTAGCTTTCTTCTCAAAAATCTGAACATGGAACATGTTTCAATGTAGTGCTGCTAATAACTATATCCTTACCCCTTCATTGGCATCACAGATGCATGTGTTGTTAAAAATTAGGCTAATTTTATTCATATTTATACGTTATATTTTCAGCGTTAGATCAACTATTAACCTGCCACTGGAGCAGACCTGACACATATCCGGTTCAGGCCTCTGAAAAAAAAATTATTTATTTATTTATTTCATTTCTCAAATTTAAATCATGTTCACAGTTGGCTTGGGGAAAATACTGTAGCTGCCTGTGTCTAAGAAGATTTGAGCTGATCAGAAAAAGACATCCATCTGGGATTCATAATAAGAAAATCTATGCAGGTCTTCACCCCCACCATCTGGTCACAAGGTGCACAGATTTCATCTGCTAGCCTACTCCTTGCTTTTCTGATTACTTTTATCTCTACTTGTATGTGGGAAGACAAGAAGGGTGGAATAATTAAATAGAGGAATTGAATAGAGGAAGCTGGTATGGCAAACCAATTGGTATGTTTGTACATATAGGTTTTATGACATGTAATAAAGTCAGCCTGTTGTTTGGATTATTTTTTATTCCACTCAAGGAAGATATGTGTGTGACCTGCCCTTGACATTATAAGACATCCCACTGAGCTGCTCCTGGCTCACTTAAGTCTTCACGGTGAGATCTGTGGCAAGGATGTTAGACTGTTCCTCATCACATACAGTGTGCATAAAGTCCTTTTTAGCAAGAATTCAGCAACAATTCTCATCAGATTCAGTCGTATCAGTGACCCTGAGCTAGAGGAGGCCATTGGGAGACACCACAACCAGTTCCCAGATCTGGCTGTACATTATGCAACATATTCTATTGTAGGTTGAATGTGTATACTCTCTATGGTAATTGTCTTGAGTTATGGACTGCAGAAGTCCCAAGAAGAAGAAGAGTGTCCGAGGCCATAAACCACATTGATTCAGTTGTTGCAACCCAGCCAGGATAACATACCATTTTGTAATAGACTATGGCATGTAGATGGCCATGGGCATCTCATCAGGGGTTAACTCTGGTTGTACAATAATTCTATGTAGTGGTGGGATGTTATCTATGCATGCTTTAATGTCCTGGTTTATTACAGAAAATTACTTATTTGCATTTCATCATTTGCTGTCTTTTTAACCACAGTCTTTCCCTAATCAAGTCAAGAATCTTGGGATTGATTCTGGAGACAGACCTTAGTTTCAGTAGTCATATCAAAGCAGTATCTAAATCAGCATACTATCATTTCAAAAACATTGCAAGAATTAGAGGTTTTGTTTCCAATCAAGACTTGGAGAAACTTGTCCATGCCTTTATCACCAGCAGGGTGGATTATTGTAATGGTCTCCTCACCGGCCTTCCCAAGAAGACCATTAGACAGCTGCAACTCATCTATTTATGCCAGAATTCTGACTAGAACCAGAAAATCTGAGCACATCTCACCCGTCCTCAGGTCCTTACACTGGCTTCCTGTAACATTCAGGATAGATTTTAAAGTACGCTTAATGACCTAGGACGTAAATACATTGCAGATATGCTCACTGAATATGAACCTAACAGACAGTCAGTTAGAAATACCACGGGTTCACACAAAACAAGGGGAGTCGGCTTTTAGCTATTATGCCGCAGTTGGAACCAACTTCCAGATGAGATCAGATGTGCTAAACATTAGTCACATTTAAATCTAAAATTAAAACTCATCTGTTTAGCTGCGCATTTATTGAACAAGCGCTGGGCTACGTCCAAACTGACTGCACTATTTTATGTTTATTTTATATTTTTAACTGTTTTATTTTTATTTAAATCATATTTTAAACAATTTTAAAAGTTTTATTGCTATTAGTATAATCTATAAGAGTTTATATACAATGAAGTCATCCGTTTTTCTAAGGTATTTGAAATGTTGTACAGGTGGAGGTTTGTGACACATGCTGGTATTAGCAGGAACTCCAGTCTCATCATTTACTGCACATCACCACTCTGATGGCGTTCACTTAATTTGTTGGAGCCAGCTGTCGGTATTGGTTGTCCTCCAAAGTCAGATCGGACCACGGCGGGAGGAAACTCTGGTTGTTTTTCCTATGAAGCTTCTGTAGGGACAGTGACATACGAGGCACATTACAGGCCAGTGTAATGAATTAAAACCAATGTATCAACGTCCTTTGGAGAGATGCTTTCCAGCAGGTTGTGTAATATTTAACATGCTTTTGTTTTTGTTCGAATGTGAACTAATATTATATAGTTTACTGACTTCAGATTTTGCACAACAACTTGGGTACATGAAAAAAAAAAAAAAAAACTGATCAAACTCAAATGTGGATGCTTACCAATATTGAGCAGTCAACAATGTCTTTGGAGATGTTTAACCTGTACTAAACCTTACAGCCAAGAAAATCTGGAAGATGCCTGGGCAAGACATGGTGTACACATGGCTACAAGCAAACAGTAACGCCCTTGAACGAGCAGTGATTGTGATTGAGCCTCTCAATAACCTAAGCTCTGAACTACAGTAGGATCTTTAAAATGCTTCTGTTGAAAGAACGGGCACTTGAGGAGTTCTAGAGAAGTTCAAAACTTTTTGTTGGAGCTATTTTGACATGACAGAGTACATCTAGGCATTTTGGCAGACGCCCTTATCCAGAGCGACTTACATTTTTTATCTCATTATACATCTGATTAAGGGCCTTAATTGGGGTTAAGGGCCTTGCTCAAGGGCCCAACAGGGACAACTTGGTGGTAGTGGGACTTGAACCTGGGACCTTCCGAACCGTAGTCCAATGCCTTAACCACTGAGCTACCCCTGACCCCCTAGAGTAGATGACCACAGGTGTCCTGCTGTAAAAAGAAATCTTTATACTTAATGTACAAAAACCAAATGCAGTTCCTTTGAACATTTAAACACATCACACAAGGCTTTAGACATCACCATAGAGAAAAAAAACATGTAAACCTGGTTTATTTGGCTCAGACAGTGGGAGTATCTGCGGGCAGTGAGAAGATCATGGTATTGATTCTGTAAATCTGCCTGACATGGAGTACACCATTTCAAATTCCAATTTGTCTCTCATGGCCTGGAAAACCATCTGATGCAGATAGTCCTCCTGTGCGATGCCTCTTAGCATGTGCAAGCACATCAGGCAGGTTGATGCGTAGGGAAAGCGATGCTAGTCTGCCTCCAGAACAGTTCTTATCTGACATCAACGTAGAGAAATAGCTAATTAGTTTTTCACTCTTTTAATGAAACATTCATGTGTGAGCGAGTGGGGACAAACGCTGGGGATCGCCTTATGAGTTATTTATTTGAATGTGCTGATGGCTCTTTCATTTAAGGATGATAGGATTTCATATTCATTCATGCAGCCTTCTGTTTTTTGGCCCAGATCTGACTCCTTTAATATAGAGGGTATGTAAAGTATGTGTTTGTCAAAGCATGTCTAAGTCACAGCGAGTCACGCCCATTGAGTGGCAGAAAGACAGGGTTAGCTGCTAACTGTACGCTACTGTTCAACTTAAGTTCCACCAAAGGCATCTAAAAGGGGAAAGAGTTCTTGTGGGATTTATTGTATAGTAGATTTACCAAGAAATTAGAGATGTCTTTTTATCTCTCTTCTTTTCTCTTCTCCCTCTCTCCCTCTCTGCCGAGCTACACATAGCACTCCTGAGCTGGCAGTGCTCAAGACCCCATCTGCTCTCTGGACATGTCCAACTCCTGGATTATGGTACTCCTCTTTAGGTTGCAGATCTTGCATGTGGTCTGCTTGGGATGCATGTGCCGACTGGAGATGGTTTCGCTTGACCATTAAGACAGGCCTGGACTCGGCTGATGCAGACAGCTGTTCTCTTAGGACAATAGTTCAGGACTGGTACCTATTGTAAGCCTCCAACAAGTACCTAAGCCTCCAATAATGTAAAGTTGGGCAAAAAAGTATTTAGTCAGTCACCAATTGTGCAAGTTCTCCCACTTAAAAAGATGATGTAATTTTCATCATAGGTATACCTCAACTATGGGAGACAAAATAAATAAATAAAAAGCCAGAAAATCACATATAGATTTTTTAAAGAATTTATTTTGTCAATAACAAAATTTCATCTCAGTACTTTGTTATATACCCTTCGTTGGCAATGACAGACTTCTGTAAGTCTTCACAAGGTTTTCACACACTGTTGCTGGTATTTTGGTCCATTCCTCCATGCAGATCTCCTCTAGAGCCGGGAGGTTTTGGGGCTGTCGCTGGGCAACATGGACTTTCAACTTCCTCCAAAGATTTTCTCTGGGGTTGAGATCTGGAGACTGGCTTGGCCACTCCAGGACCTTGAAATGCTTCTTACGAAGCCACTTCTTCGTTGCCCGGACGGTGTGTTTGGGATCATTTTCATGCTGAAAGACCCAGCCTGGTTTCATCTTCAATGCCCTTGCTGATGGAAGGAGGTTTTCACTCAAAATCTCACGATACATGGCCCCATTCATTCTTTCCTTTACACGGATCAGTCGTCCTGGTCCCTTTGCAGAAAGACAGCCCCAAAGCATGATGTTTCCACCCCCATGCTTCACAGTAGGTACGGCATTCTTTGGATGCAACTCAGCATTCTTTCTCCTCCAAACAAGACAAGTTGAGTTTTTACCAAAAAGTTCTATTTTGGTTTCATCTGACCATATGCCATTCTCCAAATCCTCTTCCGACGGGCCTGGACGTGTACTGGCTTAAGCAGCCAGACACGTCTGTAACTGCAGGATTTGAGTCCCTGGTGGCGCAGTGTGTTACTGATGGTAGCCGTTGTTACTTTGGTCCCAGCTCTCTGCAGGTCATTCACTAGGTCCCCCTGTGTGGTTCTGGGATTTTTGCTCTCAGTTCTTGTGATCATTTTGACCCCACGGGGTGAGATCTTGCGTGGAGCCCCAGATTGAGGGAGATTATTGGTGGTCTTGTATGTCTTCCATTTTCTAATACTTGCTCCCACAGTTGATTTCTTCACACCAAGATGCTGACCTATTGCAGATTCCATCTTCCCAGCCTGGTGCAGGTCTACAATTAGTGTTTCTGGTGTCCTTTGACACCTCTTTGGTCTTGGCCATAGTGGAGTTTGGTGTGTGACTGTTTGAGGTTGTGGACAGGTGTCTTTTATACTGATAAGTTCAAACAGATGCCATTTATACAGGTAACGAGTGAAGGACAGAGGAGCCTCTTAAAGAAGAACTTACAGGTCTGGGAGAGCCATAAATCTTGCTTGTGACCAAATACTTATTTTACCAAGGAATCTATCAATTCATTCATTAAAAATCCTACAATGTGATTTTTTTTTCTTATCTTGTCTCTCATAGTTAAGGTATACCTATGATGAAAATTACTGGCCTATCTCATCTTTTTAAGTGGGAGAACTTGCACAATTGGTGGCTGACTAAATCCTTTTTTTTCCCCACTGTAAGTGGACTCCAACACATCTCCCGTCATACTGAACTTCCAGCCTCCTAACACTCCTACTATCTGCTATCACCCAAATGAGAATGGGTTCCCTGTGGAGTCTGGTTCCTTTCAAGGTTTCTTCCTATTGCTGTCTCCTTGCCACCATCGCCCTTGTTTGCTCATCAGAGACAATCTGACATTTATGATTTGTACATATTTTTCTTATACATTTCAAACTCATTTCCATAATTTTCTTTTGAGCCTGTAAAGCTGTTTTGTGACAATTACCATTGTTAAAAGTGCAATATAAATATGAATTGAAATGAATATTTTACAGATTTCTGAAAGCTAAAGAAAAAGAAAATGGATTACTGCAGTTAGCAGAAACTGAGATGAGCGGTGTGTATTTTTTCACACACAGCGGTGATAACTTAGTTAATTATTAAACTCTTCAGCCGTGACCTCATGCTCTTACTGTACCCCTAGTACCTTAAAGGATTTTTGCAGACAAAACAAAGTTATTGCTGCACATAAGTCACAGTTTCTAAAGTGAAACTAAGCATTTAGGATGAGTCCAGTGCAAGCTGCCTTTCAGCAAACACCCAAATATTGTTTCCTCTGCAGAGTCTCTTTTTTGGTCAGTTTATTGTTTATTTCAGGGAGTTTTAAGTGTTGCTTCCTAAATCCACCAGTACAAGAGATATTTGTGGAATTACTACAAGCATAAACCTTATCTCACCACTGAAATAATTATAAGGCAAGAGATAGTCAGACTGAAAACGAAAGGTTATTGTACTCAGTCTGTAATTACATTATATAAGAAGTGCAAAGTAACTGCAGTATGTAGTCTACATATAATCAGGTAAATGTACTTGAGTACAATTTTGAGACACTTGAGTATTTTTATTTTAACTTATTTTTTGGTTCATTTTGCAGATTCTTAATGTGAAATCTAATCAACTAATACAGTAAATGATGATATATTGTGGCTATATGCCGCCACGACTGCTCCGTCCTCTTTTCCTTTATTTTTGTATTTTAAGTTCATTTCTAGCCATAATTTACTTCTTTGCTGTAATTTGTTCTCTCTCTCTCTTTTTATTTTTTTTAATTTAAGGTCACAGGTGGTCGTATAAGCATTTCACTGCATATTGTACTGTGTATGACTGTGGTAGTGACAAAGAATATTCAAATTTAAATTTGAGTACTTTTACTTTTGGTACTTTAGGGATGCACTTCTACATAGTATATACATTTATACTTAGTGTACTTTATACAGAGTACCTAGTACTTTAACTTGAGTAAAGAACTACAAGAGGTTCTTACAGGGGTCAAATTGTAAAGGGATAGCGTGTTCAACGGGGGGGGGGGGGGGACGATAACTATAACTTACCATACAAAATTATTGTGAATTTCTTAAGAACAGTTTTATTAACAAGATTTAGGCTTAATTAAATCAAAACTCAAAACAAAACACATGCATTTAAACATACAATTGTCAAAACCTTCCATTTGATCCTTTCCATGGCTTTCATCTGGGGAGGATTATGGGCGTAGAATCAAAATCTACATAAAGTAATAATATAATTTTATTTAATCGAATTGTAGTTTTGTATGACTATGTACCAGTCTCTCTCTCTCTCTCTCTCTCTCTCTCTCAAAGAGAGTCCTCTTCTTGAAATTGAAAATGAAATTACACGAATTGGGTAAAGAACGCGTCTTTTATACTCATTAAAGCTGTCAGTCATTTTGAAAAAAAAACATTTTATTAAACTGAATCCTTTGTTTTCATCGCGTCATCCGCTGAGAGGATTTGTGCATGTGTATCAGTTCTCTTCTTTTTGCGATATGTCAAAAGCTGTGCCTGAACTGTTCTCCTGGCCATTGAGAAAAAGCGAACAGCGCGGAAAATGATGCAAACTTGTGTGAGCTTGTGAGCAGCGTGCTACCATATTGAATTCTGATTGGCTAATCATACATAATCATTTTTAATATTTCATGTTCATGACAAATATTACATAGTGCACAGCAATAATGATCCAAAGGGGGTGGTAAGGGGGAGGGTGGTTTATAAAAACTGTATACGACACTTCAAAATAAGAGCCGCGTCCTACTCAGTCTGACACACTTTATTTTTTTTATTTTATTTCAGGAGCAGAGGCGGGTAGTAATGAGTTACATTTACTCCGTTACATTCATTTAAGTAACCTTTTAAAAAAATGGAGCAAAAAGATGTAGCAACAATTATCACATGACTCCATTTGACCAATCTGCTGCAATAACAATAACAACATGTAGTCACATGACCACACACACACACACAAAAAAAAAAAAAAAAACTTCAGCTGGGGTAGACAGCAAATGAAATGAACAGACAGACACTTCAGGCTATAAAAACTCAATTTCTAACCCGAGGAAACATGTTGCGATGAGTTTAGCTGTTTTATTTAACGTTGCAAATGTTAACAAATAGAATTAAGTTCTGCTGGACACAGTTCATGGTAAAGTGAGACATCTGGTACACATGTTCTAATGTTATTTTCTACAGTATCTTGTGAGCCATTTGGAGGAAATATACCGTAAATGTTACCCTGTAAATAATCTACACTGTTCAAACATACATATGTTCGTTGCCTGCAGTAGGCATTTGTTTCAAAAGCTTTATGTTGTGAAAAAAGGGAGATTAGGAATTTTGTGTTTTTTATTCCTTAATTTGCTATTTTGTAAATATATACATTTTTATGCATTTATTTTATTTCATTTCTTTTGGAAATGTATTATTTCATCATTTTGTCTGGCTGCTTTCATACTTTCTAAACGACAATTAAAATAAATCGGACATTAAAATGAAACAGTTAATCAGTTCTCTATCATTAGTCTTTTTTAACAAATACTGTTTTTACTCTTACTTGAGTAATATTTTGGGTGACTACTTTTTTACTTCTACTTGAGTAATATTATTTTGTAGTACAGCTACTCTTACTTGAGTACAAGTTTGACCTACTCCACCCACCTCTGTCCAGGAGTGACTTGATTCGAAATACTGCAGCGTCTGGTTCACAAATACATGATAAAAAAAAAAAAGATAATAAAAATCTTATTAGCTTAAAATATTGATATGTTATGAATGAAACACCAACTAGGAGACTAAAACTTCCACAACTCAGAAAAAAATATAACAACTACAGTCTATACTCCATGTAATCATTAATGAAAAGAAACAGTGTGTCTTGTGGTTCAATTAAGTTATTTAATTTCTCTTGTAAAATAGTAATAATGGTGTAAAACATTCTTGTAAGATGTTTATGACAGCAGCAAGCTCATTCTGTCCTTGACGATACATCAGGGTATTCTTTTCGTTATTGCAAGACATCCCTGTGGACAAAAAAAAAACCACTACTTCGTTAATATGCTTCTCTAACAGTCAGAGTTTCATGTCGAATGTCTCAGCATTTCATTTCATTACCGCATGCCGGGGTTGAAATGGAAATCTTAGACATGAAGGAAATCCTCAAACGCTTGAAAAATAACCTCTTGATATCTGAAGAAGTGTTAGCCACCTGCTGTCCGAAACTCCTCTACTTACTCTATTTCTTCCACATCCTGAATAAAAGCTGCACTGGCGTCATCTGCACTTCTGAGAGATGCCATGAAGGAAAGAAGATGAGTACTCTGATCCAAAGGTTTTTTTTTTTTTTTTTACTGATAAGCCACTATTAAATTAAGGTCTAGCAGGTGTGAGGGCATATGATCTTAGAGATTAGTGCAAGTACTGTGTTCATCACTCTGAAAGAGCAAACAAAAAGACAAACAAACAAATAATCAAACAAATAATCTAATTAAATTAGTCTGTCAGGTTTACAGATGTTTACAGATGTTTACAGATCAGGAATCATGAGAAAAATGTTTAGAAATATAAAGCACACAAAGATATGTTAGTTTTCAGAAACATTTTTCCATTAAAAAAAATCCTGTTTTTTTTTTTTTACACTCATGTTTATACACTCGGATGGGTCTCCAGTGTGGGCGTACAGTACAGTACAAGCAAAAACATTCTTGTTGTTTTTTTTCCATTTTGTATTGAAACCCGCCAATTAGATTTTCCCCCTATTGTGACCTCATATACAAAGATTTCCTCCTCGCCTTGATGTTCTGCACGGCTAATGTCTAGTGGGTGGGGCTTCACAGTAGCTCATTTCCATAACGACTAAAACAGCATTTTTGAAGAAGTGAAACAGAGAGTTTGACGTACGAAGGAATTAATTATCTCAGAGGTACTGCGGCTGGAGCATTAACACATGATGCTTTGAGGAAGCTCTGTGACAGGTGTTAACTCGTTTGGGAGAAACTGAAGCGGATGCAAGAGCAGTTTAGGCATTTGGTAATGAAAAGGCAAGCAGACAAATCCAAAGCTGTGTTCAAATCCTGCGGTCTGGCAAACAGGCTAAAGGTCAGGCAAATTGCAAACGCCAATCATGGGGGTGAATGAAAATATCCCAAACGAGATGAGAGGCAAAAAGTCAAAAAACCAGAGTAAAGAAAAACAGATTAACAAGAAGCTAGGGAATAAGGTCAGGCTCAGTCATACTGAGGTTGCGCTTTGCGTTGAATGTAGACTGTACGTCCTAAAGAAGTGGGGTGTGTAATTTGAGTCCAGATGTATTGTATGTGATCACTAGTCAGGGTGATGAGTTTGTCTGTGATGGAAAGTGGAGTTCACGTTGGCAGAATACTGTTATCCTCAATACTGACGATATCTGTTTACCTACAGTATGTACAAGCATCCGTAAACTAGCTTTCCATAAATAGAGACAATATAATGAGTCAAGCCTACTATGCCTACAACAGGCAAATGTTGCCTTTAAATGTTTCTGAAAACTAACATATGTGTGTATGCTTTTATATTTCAATAGTCATACCCACGCCCTCATGAGAGCAACCTCAAGCAAACATTATGAAAAAATAAATTAGACGTTTTTAGAATCTCATATAAAGACAGTATGTCCCCCTACAGACAGACTCTAAAAGCTGCTAGGGCCAAGAATCTGAGCCAACTGATAGCAAGAAACCAAAACAATCCCAGGTTCTTATTTAGTACAGTGGCTAGACTAACAAACACACACACACACACACACACACACACACACACACACACACACACACACACACACACACACACACACACACACACACACACACACACACACAAACTTATTCACACACTATGGCCAATTTTGGAAATGGCAATTAGCCTAACCTACATGTCTTGTGGGAGGAAGATATCTACTAGCACTAGTTAAAATCACAAATGAGGTGTTTTTATCTTGGTACCAAGATACTAGTCTTACTTTATCTTGCTGCATTCGACACTATAGATCATAATATTCAAATAGATTGCTTACAAAATCACATAGGTATTCAGGGACAGGCGTTAAAATGGTTTAGATCTGAATGGAAAACTCACTGGTGTAAGGCCAGTAAAATATGGGGTCCCACAAAGATCAGTTTTAGGACCTCTGCTGTTCTCCATATACTGTAGATGCTTCCCTTGGGTAACATCATTAGAAGACATGGAATTAGTTTTCATTGTTATGCTGATGATACCCAGTTATACCTCTCAAAAAAAACAGACGAAATACACAAGTTGTCTAGATTACCTGAGTGTGTCCAAGATATAAAAGATTGGATGACCGATCATTTTCTTTTACTAAATTCAGATCAATATAAGATATTACTCATTGGCTCAAAAA
>CM059204.1:43403312-43408242 GCA_030347435.1 Clarias fuscus | reverse complement strand
ACCAGTACACACCAGCTCTCACAATTCAGCTTGTGTTAAAAAGGATGTACTATTACTACCTGCTCGACAGTGAAAGACCTGGGCGTAATATTAGACTGTAACATATCCTTTGAATATAATATTTCCCATATTACAAAAACAGCATTTTTCCACCTTAGAAATATTGCCAAGCTTAGGAACATTTTATCTGTATCTGACAGCAGAAAAGCTGGTTCATGCATTCATGACCTCCAGACTTGACTATTGTAATGCATTACTAGGTGGTTATCCTGCATCCTCAATAAACAACCTACCATTAGTCCAAAATGCAGCCGCCAGGGTTCTCAAGAAAAATCTAGAAAATATGATAATACTGTATAACCCCAATACTATCATCCCTGCACTGGCTACCTGTTCAGTTTAGAATTAATTACAAATTACTGTAGCATTACTTACATACAAGGCTCTAAAAGGTTTAGCTCCCACATATCTAGCCAGTCTTCGGACACATTACAATCCATCAAGCTCCTTAAGATCGCAAAACTCCAGACGTCCGGCAGTTCCCAGAATATCAAAATCTACAAAAGGGGGTAGAGCGTTCTCATATTTAGCTCTCAAGCTTTGGAATAGGCTTTCAGACAGGAACATGTTCAGGGCTCAGACACAGTCTACCAGTCTAAAAGTAGACTCAAGACACATCTCTTTAATCTGGCAAACGCATAATTATTTCCATATCCTCGTACTCCAATACATCTTAATGCACACTCCTATCTAGTGCCGCTAATATCCTGAACGGCATCTACGCTAATTCTTTTCCACCTGTTCTTAATTTCTCTACCACATTTTTTCTCACTCATACACACTTCCATAAATTTTCTTTTCATTTTGTGAGGCTCCTTTGATACAATGACCATTGTTAAATGTGCTATATAAATAAAAAAAATAAATTTTATTTTATTTAATTATTCTAGTTGCTGATCACAATATCATCCACAAACATCATAGTCCATGGGGAATTTTGTCTAACCTCATCTGTCAATCACAACTGCAAACAACAAGGGACTTAAAGCAGATACCTGGTGCAGTTCCACCTTCACCTTAAACCAGTTGGTCATACCTATGGGACACCTCACCGCTGTAACATTGTCCTTGTACGTATCTTACACCAGCTTTATGTACTTTTCTGGATTCCTGATTTCTTCATATAATACCACAGCTCATGTCTGGGCACCTTGTCATTCACTTTCTCTAGATCTTCAGACACACAATGCAACTCTTTCTGACCTTCTCTATACTTCTCCATCAGCATTCTTCATGCAAACAAGGCATCTGTGGTGCTCTTTTTGGCATGAAGCCATATTGCTCCCTTCTTAACCTAACTTCCACAACTCTTTCCATACATGGTATGGCTAATCAGCTTTATGCTTCTTTATTTGCAGCAGCTCTGCACATCTCCCTTGTTCTTAAGCAAACTAAGTAACTCTACTGCCAACTCTCCGAAATACTCCAATGTCATCCAGACCAACTGCCTTTCCACTCTTCATCCTCTTCATAGCTTACTAATTCTTTGTACTACTTGATTCAGTACCTCCACCTCTTCCAACATTCTCTCTCATATAAATCCTTTATCCTTCCCTTGAGTTTAGCTTCTCATACAACTCACTATATGCCTGTTCCTTTACCTTTGACACTTCCCTCTTCATCTTACATTGCATATCCTTGTCTACTGTCCATTCTTCTCATATTTCTTACTATCCCAATTCTTTGTTGCAAGCCTCTTTCTCTTGATGCTTCCCTGTGCTTCCTCATTCCACCGCAAAGGTTCTTTCTCTTCCTTTCTCTGTCCTAATGTCATGCCAAATACCTTACTAGGTGTCTCCCTTACCACTACTGTAGTAGCTGATGAGGGAGACACCTAGTAAGTACCTGACTTACAGTACCTCTCTGAATCTTTTTCAATTTAATTTCTACCATTTAATCTGGGGTTAGTCCTCATTGTTATTTTCTTCTTCTCTACCACAAAAGTCATCCTAAAGACCACAGTCCAGTTCTGTCTGGCTACATTATCCCCACAACCACCTTTCAGTCACTAATCTCCCCCAGACCGCATCTCCAACAGACCTGATAGTCCACCAGAGGACATTTCCACCACACTTGTATGTTACCCTGTGTTCCTCTTAAAAAAAAAAAAAAAAAATTATTCACCACTCCCATTTAAATCCTTATTGCAAAATGTACAAAGATCTACATTCCTCTCCAGGACCCCATACCTATCCATCACTTTCTCATGAATTCTGTTCCCTTCTCCAGCATAACACACCCAAAATGCTGTTTTGTGTTTTAATCTCCATTATAATTAAACCAGTGTGTTAAAGCAGGACAAACCCAGACGCATTTGTGTTTGTAAAGTGTGTGACGTACCACACTGATTAAGAAATCCGTGGCTGCATTTTGTCAACAGTTAATTATTGTCTCGTCTGGTTTCTGATTTATTTATTGTCTGTCTGTCATGTTCCCTTTTGTCCCAACTTGGCTTGCTTCAATTTGCGCCGAACTTTAATTGCGCGCATTGAAAATGTGTCAGTGTGATTGGCAGCTCCTATAATATAAACACACCCGGAGCAATTATGAGCCATGTTTTTGCATTGTTTCATTATAAACACACATGCGCGCGCGCGCACACACACAAACACAAACACGCACACTCCGAATGAAAACTATAGATGTTCTGCATCCACGAAAGCATCCTGAATGCTGCTTTGATCTGTCGTGTTTATCGCATCAGCAGCCTGAGACATGTGTATTGTGATGGGCGATAATTAAAAAAATAGACCTCAGACATGCCAAATTTAAACCTTAAATATTTCCAATAATTTACAACGCTAATCATTTATGGAGAGAGAACATCCTTCATTTTCTTTTTTTTTACCTCAGACATTAGTGCTTTAGCTTTGCAGTAGAAAGCTAAATTACCAAACATCATTAAGCATTTTAGTTAAAGTCAGAGAAAAGAGTGTTGTCTTCTGCTAGCTTAGCTTTTATTTAGCTCCTTTTCTTTAGATTAGCATTTGCCATGCAGTTTAGCATCCTTTCTTTATATTAGCTTTGCTTGGTAGATTAGCATCTTTTCCTTAACTATCACTCAGTATATTAGCATCCTTTCCTTAAATTAACTATTACCCACTAGATTAACTTCCTTTCTTTATATTAGAATTTACCTAATAGCTTTCTTTAAATGAACTATCACCCAGTAGACTCTTTCTTTAGCGTAGCTTTTACTCAGTAGATTAGCATCCTTTCTTTAAATGAGCTATTCCATCCATATTCCAACTAGAGCCCATGCAGGCCAATGGTGACAATTGTATTTATTCTCATTTGTATGACCGTGTATGATCAAAATTCACACACGCATTCTACGGTCAATTTGGAAATTCCAATTAGCCTAATCGGCATGACTGTGGGAGGAAACTGGAGTATCTGAAGAAAACCCACCAAGCACGAGGAGAACATGCAAACTTCATGCTCACAGACCTGATGCGGGAATCGAACCCAGGACCTACTGTAGAGGTGCAAGGCAACTTTCCTAACCACTAAGCCTTTCTTTAGATTGGGATTCGCCTTGTATCTTGGCATACATTGTCAGTAGCTACCACTCAGTAGCTTAGTTTCTCTTTTTTGAATGATCATCATTTCTTTAAATTAGCTAATACTTAATATATCAGTTTCTCTATATTAGCATTTGCCTTGTAGCTTTCTTTAAATGAACTATAACCCAGGAGATTTGCTTCCTTTCTTTAGCATAGCTTTTACTCACTAGACTAGCATCCTTTCTTTAAATTATCTCAGTAGATTAGCCTTTGACTGTTAGATTAGCTTTCTTTCATTTGCTTTCACTCACCAGATCAGCTTTCACTATCAGGTCATGTTTCAGACATTAAATTAGCTCGCAGGTATTAGATAAACTTTCACTCGGGGCCTCCGAGTGGCGCAGTGGTTAAAGCGCTCGCCCTATCATCCGGAGATCGCTAGTTCAAATCCCGGGTGGTGCTGTAACCTCTCGCAGCCGGAGGTCTAGAGAGAGCTGATTGGCCGAGCTCTCTCAGAGGGGAGGGATGAGAGGTACTTAGTGCTCCCACATTAATCACGGCTCTACAGCCAGTCAGGGGCGTCTGTGAGCTCGCGCAACGGAGGGAGCGGATAGCGCTGTCCTCCGAGTGTGTTACGCCGCCCCCAACGGTGCGCGAGCGAGCAGTTCGAAAAGATGCGGTCGGCTGGCGTCACGTGGTTCGGAGGAAACACGTGATAGTCTTCGGCCCTCCCGGCTGAGTGGTTGTAGTAGCCTTAATGTGGGAGCCCCCTAGTGACGGGGAGGAATTGGACACGACTAAATTAGGGAGAAAATCGGGGGAAAAAAATAATAAAAATAGATAAACTTTCACTCAGTAGGTTAGCTTTTATTAGATTAGATATTACCTTCTAAATGAGTTTTCGCTTACTAAATTATCTGTCTTCCCTTAGATTAGCTTTCAGGTGTTAGATTAGTTTTCAGTCAGCAGATTGGCTTTCTTCCTTTCTTTAGATTAGCTTTCATGCTGCTGATTAGCTTGCAGGTGTTCGATTAGCTTTTACACAGTTCTAGCTTTCTTTCCTTAAATTAGCTTTTTACACAGTAGCTTAGCTTCCCTTGTTTATTTTAATGTTCGGGTTAATTATAACATGTTTTTTCCTCTATTTTATTTCTCTGTATCGGAAGTGAGGATGAGGGAAACAAGTGATTTTTATTCAGAGTGTGGAGCAGATATTGAAGTGCTGGAGAAGTTTCAGGTTTTTTTTTTCTTCTTTTCCTCAGAGCGTGGATTTCTTTGCGCGTTTCTCTCTTCTGTATGTCTGAGTTTTTCCTTTTAACCCCAGCATGTGGTAATGAAATGAAATGCTGAGACATCAGGGAGAA